>SNQJ01S0086550.1:0-33980 GCA_010110895.2 Picea sitchensis | reverse complement strand
AGCATCTTCCAATTTGCAGGGTATTTTTTGGTTCGCAAATTTCGTTGAAACCCATAAGCATTAGAAAGAAAAAAAAAAAAATATATATATATATATATATATACATATGACGTAACATTTTTTTTTTATATGCATGGATATTATCAAATAGAATAAGTTGTAATATATGCAAAATATTGAACAAGAACATGACGTCAACACCTGAGTTGCTTTGTTGAAATAGAGTCATTATTTCATTCTATTTACGGGACACCGAACAATGAAAGCAGGATGGGTCCTCCCATTTATTTCTTAAGTATAGGGTGGGTGCCACATAAGTATGAACCATCACAAATTATTCTTCCATGTAAAATGGAAGGAATGAATAGAGTAGCTTTTATTTAAATCGAAGTGTTGGGTAGTAGAAAGAAAAGCTTGTCGTGCATGTTTAACCAAACATTAAAAAAAAAACAATACCAAACATTGGAAAATACCATACAAAAACCTCAAATATTCTATATTCAGATAAACTGGGTTACAAAATACAACTGAGATTATTTCCCAAAATAGTTGTCTTGAAATAGTTCAACACATATTCTCTTAAATTTAAATGTGTTTTCCATAATGACTGGGATTGGGGTTGTCGCGGACAAAAAAAAGAAAATATGTACAATAATCAAGCCTGTAGACAGTCATTTATAGATTTCAACTTGATCATCAAATGCTTTCCTAGTAAAAAAAACGAGTTAAATATCAATTTAGGGTCTTGGACTTCATTGTTGTTGCCAGCTAGATCTATCCCAACTTCTTGAATAGCTCGTCTCTTCTAGATATGACCTGCCTACATTAGTTGTTTATTCAACATTCCATACTTTGATAAGTGTTAATTTCTCTCCATCGTCGAAAACTTGGGGTTTAAGGTGTATTCTTTGTAATGCTCCTTGTCATCAACATCTAAGACAACTTAGAGATGTGATTCAGGCCCAATTCAAAGACGAGGGAGTGGTTTTATGTGACGTCGGCTTTGGGGTAAAAAAAATCTATTAGCCAACAAAAGATGAGACAAAACAATTTCAAGTATGTTGTGAGTGTTATTATCCCTGTGTTTGATCATCTGTTTGGTTAAAAGGCTTGCCTGAATATTTGTGTGTTGAATTTCTTTGTTTTATTGCTGTAAATTGGAAGGGACGTCCAAGTCAACTGCAAAATGTTCCTCTGTTGAAGTATATACCTTCTTCCAGCAACACAGATCTGGAAAGTGTACAAAATGTTGTAGATCACATGATAATATATCTTTCATCATAGGGGTGGAATACATCATGGCTCACAAAATGGTATGGAATATTCAAAGGTGATTGCATGCGTGTTTGAATAAACATTCTAAAATTACAGAACCTTTTATGAAAAAGTTGTAACAGACTTGACAGAAAGCCAACTTCTATGTCAAAGATTGTTGAGAGACATCTGGATGTAGTAACAAACTAGAAATAAAATCAACTTTCGATCACTACTAATACTAATGTCAAGTGTAACAAGTCGTGACCCCAGGCTCCAGGTAGTTTCAGATTCAGGCATCCACATTGGCGGTGACTCTAGGCTATAGATAGCTTCAGCTTCGGACATCGACACTGGCGGTGGAAATGGGAATAGTGCCATTGAATGCAGTGCAGTAATGCGGTGAACAAGAAGGCATGTCATTGTCAAAGCACTTAGACTGCAGGATTTTCAGACCTGGAAAGAGCATCGACTTTAGTGTTTCTTTGTCACGACAATTACAATGTTGTTGTGAGTCCAAAAATATTTGGAGGTTGGGTGTCCTGTGTGATGATGACCTTGACATTAGGTACATGTCAGACATATTTTATCTGACATTGCAGTGTTAATGTGATTTCTATAGTGGACGACGGTTTGATTGCATTGGCACAAGCAATATTAATTGTGTGATTAATCAACATCCTTGAAGGATGTGAATCCCAAACAATGCTTGAAACTTTTGGAACAGTTGTGTGTTAAAAAAATACATTGTTTTATATTTTAAGAAATAAGAAATTGTATTTTATATGTCTAACATTAGGTTGCACACATAAACCTTTTTAATTTAGCCGAAATTAATATATAGTCAACTCAGATTCCTGAAAGCGTTCAAATTCCCCAGAGCTAGTTTATTTCCATCATGTTGGTTGGGATAGAAAGATCCAACCCCAGGACAAAGAAATAAGGTAGAAATAAAATCACATGTGCAAAGGCAAGCTTGTGATGGAAGCACTCTATGACCGGGAAGGCACCCTGTCCTTATCGATCTGTGATCTTGATGAACAACTCAAGAGGTGTTTGCGGTGAGGCCATGGTGATTTATTTGATCCAGACAAGGCAATACTTCAAGCATCGAGCATTTCATTTTCTTTTTTTTTCCAAATATCGGATCTACTGCAACAGAATAAATGCATTATCCTTATTCAAAGCAAGGGAAATAGTAGGAAGATTGATATTTGGTGGAAATAGCTCTGCAATATCCTACTACATCAAGGTATCTTCTAAAGAATGAAAAAAAATGATTACATGAAGGTTGTAGTAAAAGGTGATTTTTAGAAACCAACTCATTACCTGAACACGTCAAACCTCTTGCAGAAGGTGGTAGTATAAAGTAATCCATAATTCCTTCACATGATATCGCTTGTTCACATGATTTGACAATGAGTTGCAGGTTATTAACTTTCTATTTCCAACATGCTTTTAATTGTTTGATCCGGTTTGTGGAGGGGAGATCCTCTTGTCTTCTTTTCAGATCTAATATGTTGATGACATGGTTAGAAAAAGGGGTCACCATTTGTAGATAGAAACATTCTTCATTTTTTAAATTCATCTGCAAATGTTCATGCAAATCATTTTCCCTCGTTTGAAGGGAAGCTATATTTTGTGATGTTTCCCAGGCTTCAATAATTAGCTACATTATTTTCTTGATATTCTTCTCTACATAGACTCTACAAGATGTGAGGAGGTTGGAGGATCCTTTTAACTTGGTTGCAGGGGTGGCAGGCATGGTTCATTCTAAAGGAATGGAAAACACTGGGGCAGGAATCAAATCCTCCTCCAATTCCTTGATTCGTCTATTCAGACTGGCATTCTTCGCTTCAATTCCTCCAATGGAATGATCAAGAGTATCTGCGGTTGCGCGGTGAAATCGGGAGATTTGGGATGGATCCATTTTCCTAAGGTTAATCTTTGAACGAGATATCCCTTTCTTATTTGTTACATCTCTCTTTTCAATAATTAAATTTTTAGATTGGCTGTCAAAAACAACCCTCTGGAATACAAAGGATTCATCTTCGTAAAAAATGTCGGTCTCGGCAATTTCCATTTTCAAACTATGGTGCATCGCATCTGCGGGCGGATCAACTTTGTGGAACACGTCATCCACAGAAGTTTCAAGTTGCATGTCCTCACTTTCAGTTTCGGGCTCTTCTGCCTGCCCTACAATGTTTTTTCTCTTCTTCATCACGGGATGCTTGTGAGAACTATCAATTTTTCCTCGAGGAGGGTTCTTATCTCCTTCTCCGTTTGAAGATTTATGGGTTGATTTCTTATTGGGGTGGGCCATTGAAGTGATGCTCCTTGATGTCGTGCTCTTGGGAGTGTTGGTCGGGGACTGGACACTCTTCTCACTGGAGCCTTTTACCTGTTGTCTATACAATTTAGTTGCGCTTTGCAATGTCTCTACGTCACCATCGTCAGGAGCAAGATTGTTCTCATCACTTTATTTGTATTCGGTCAGGCATCTATGGATAAAATATCTTCTAAAGCCAATGTATAGTAAATGTTCTCGAAAAATCTCATTAGGGTCGAACCCTCTTATCCTTTCAGCATATTTTAGGTTAAAGTTCTTGAAATGACCTGCGAATTCGTCAATCTTGTTGACGTTTCTGAACACGAAGTCCCCGACTTTCCAAGGCAGAGGAATGAACTATTGTTTTCTCTTGCCATGGAAAAAATGCAACCAGTAGTTGTATTTCCTTGCTATTTTTGTAACAAACATCTTATCTGTGATGTAACATGGAAGCAGGATTTTCCTTGGAGCCAAAGATCATTATTACATTGTAATTTTCCTTTCGTTCAAGTGTCCCCTTCCTGTCCAAAAACTTGGTTGCCTAGATAGACATCCAGGGAGCATCCTTTCCTAATAAAAAATCTTTGAAAATCGAGACAAAGTCATTAAAAACCTCATAAAAACAATGGGAGGCCTTGTGCCTCCACAAGGCCTGGTACCAGAAAGTTACTGGGTCGAATTCATAGTTTATTTTCTTGGACAAAGACAGTTTTGGAAACGGACAACAATTTGCTATTGCGAAAATCAAGTAGGATGACATATAAAATTTATTCTCTTCTTTGAATCGTGACAGTTGGGAACAGATTTCAATGGAAATTATCTTCCCCCAATCAAAAATGCATTGTTCCTTGACTGTGAAGTACAAAATATAAAGAACTATGTGGGAAATTCTTTTCGTGGATTCTTGTCCCGTTATTCTTGTAAACAGGCAAGCAATTTCCCGAAATGGATTTCTAAAGGAACTGACCTACAACTTTGTGATATATTCAGGAACTGTTGTCAGTTCTTCGAGGAACTTGGCATGGATGATTTTTGGGGCTAAATTTCGCTCATGAGCTAATTTTCCATGGTTTTTCTAGAGTCTGGAGGTCAATTTGTATATGGCAGAAGTGTGGGACTCCGGAGGTCAATTTGTATATGGCAGAAGTGTGGGACTCCGGAGGTCAATTTGTATATGGCAGAAGTGTGGGTCTCCGGAGGTCAATTTGTATATGGAAGAAGTGTGGGAGATATCCTCGAGCCTTTCTCTCATTAATGACATGTTTAAGGTTCTTGCATGACAAAGTGTTAGCATTAAATATTACTAATTGCATATCCAGAACGAAGTACGAAGGTGGTGAGGACATGGAACAACAATTAAGGAATGGCTAATTATCAAAAGCGGTTGGCCAGGTTTCAAAATAGGGCTACAAGATACAACCAGTAGAGGTGAGGGCCCGAGGGTCAAACTTTATCTCTCATAAGTGTTGACCACAGAACGCGTAACACGGAAAGGGGCATGATGGTGCATTCCTACATACAAATTGTATATCGCAAAACTTCAGGTATTGTTTGCTAGTCGCAGAACATTGGAAACACAATCCAAAGCCCGCCAGTCCAGGAACCCGCAATCGAAAAAGTGTCTAAGTATGGAACAGGGAAACAGTAGGTCAGATTCGATACACAATGGTTGCAGCATGTGAAACCATGGAAATGTACCATGTCATGAACATACAACCAACTTGCGGCTAAGTATTGAAAGCAACGACGGGTGATCGAGCTCGTGACTAGGCATTCCAGCAAACAAATTGTATATCACGGAACTCCGGGTACTGTTTGCAAGTCGTGAAAGATTCGAAACACAATTTTGACCCTGCCAGCCCGGGAACCCACAATTGAAAAAGTGTCTAAGTATGGAATAGGGAAATAGTAGCCCGAACTTGTTTCAAAATAGGGTGACAAGGTTTCCCCAAAAGACGTGAGGCCCCGACAGTCAAATTGTATCGCTCAAAACATTTGAATGCATAATGTGTAACACAAAAGAGGGGATGATGTGGGAGTCTGGCAGTCAATTTTTATATCGCGGAGGTCCGGGTGTTGTTTGTAGGTCATGAAACAATGGAAGTTAATCTAGAGGCTGGAATAATTAATGTGCATTGGGAAGGGCAAGATTGTGACAGCGATGGAAGGGAGCCATAAATGGTTTGAAACTTTTTATAAACCTGGGTAAATTGAAGCTTGCGAGTTGGAGGAGCCCGGGGTGGAATTGTAGATCACATAATTTTTTGGGTGCAAGATGTATATCATGGAACAGGTGGAAACATTTTGCTAAGTATAGAAAGAAATGAAGGTCATTCTGAGTATTGTAAATGGCAGTTTAATGCGTGTTAATGGTTCCAATTATTTTGTACCAGTGTTTTCAGTTTCCACTACTAAAACCATAATTAATGTGCATTGGGAAGGGTGCGAAGGTAGTGGGGATGGAAGGAAGCGATAGATGCTTTGAAACTTTTGTGAACCCTGGTAGAGTGAAGCTTGCGAGTTCGAGGATTCTGGTGTGGAATTGTAGATCATGAAAGTTTTGAGTGCAAGATGTATATCACGGAACAAGCAGCAACAGAGTTCGAAAGCACCAGCCCCGAAAACCGCGGACATAAAATTGGATAAGTATGGAAATGAATGGCGGTCGGTCGAACTCGTCATGTGAGGATATAGATAGAGATGCATATATTTCAGTCCGCCAATCCGAAAACCTACAATCATAGAAAGGATACTAAGTATATAACCAGAAAGGGATAATAGACGGGAAGAAGAAAAGGGGAAAAGGGCTAAGTATCTCACAGAACAAAATCTATTGTTCGTTTATTAATGCCAATATTTTCAAACCCCTGGTGAGTTCTGACTAGTAAAAGCATAAATTGCAGATCACAGAAGTTTTTGGTTGCAAGATGTATATGACGAAACAGGGGGCATAAGTGTTTGATACCACAAACCTGGGACCTGGTGGTCAGATAATTGGCTACGTATTGAAAGGGACCGTGGTCATTCAGGCTCATGGTGTGAATATATAGATGAAGATGAGCATCAGCCAATACGCAAACTCGGGAAGCCGTGATCATAGAAATGAGACTAAATATAGAACCACAAAGGGATAATAGAGGGGAAGAAGACACAGAAAATTTAAAGAGAATTTGTTTATATTTGTTCCAATATTATTCATATTAATATATATTAATAGATTGTTTGTGGTCCAAATGTAAAGCATCTTCCAATTTGCAGGGTGTTTTTCGGTTTGCAAATTTCGTTGAAACCCATAAGCATTAGAAAGAAAGAAAAAGAAAATATATATATATATATATATATACATATGACGTAACATTTTTTTATATGCATAGATATTATCAAATAGAAGAAATTGTAATATATACAGAATATTGGACAGGAACATGACGTCAACACCTAAGTTGCCTTGTTGAAATAGAGTCATTATTTCATTCTATTTACAGGACCCCGAACAATGAAAGCAGGACGGGTCCTCCCATTTCTTTCTTAAGTATAGGGTGGGTGCCACATAAGTATGGACTATCACAAATCATTCTTCCATGTAAAATGTAAGGAATGAATAGAGTATCGTTTATTTAAATCGAAGTGATGGGCAGCAAAAAGAAAAGCTTGCCGTGCATGTTTAACCAAACATTAAAAAAAAAAACAATACCACACATTGGAAAATACCATACAAAAACCTCAAATATTCTATATTCAGATAAACTGGGTTACAAAATACAACTGAGATTAGTTCCCAAAATAGTTGTCTTGAAATAATTCAGCAGATATTCTCTAAAATTTAAATGTGTTTTCCATAATGACTCGGATTGGGGTTGTCGTGGACAAAAAAAGAAAATATGTACAACAATCAAGCCTGTAGACAGTCGTTTATAGATTTCAACTTGATCATCAAATGTTTTTCTGTTAAAAAACAATGAGTTAAATATCAATTTAGGGTCTTGGACTTCATTGGTGTTACCAGCTAGATCTCTCCCAGCTTCTTGAATAGCTTGTCTCTTATAGATATGACCTGCCTACATTAGTTGTTCATTCAATATTCCATACTTTGATAAGTGTTAATTTCTCTCCATCGTCGAAAACTTGGGGTTTAAGGTGCATTCCTTGTAATGTTCCTTGTCATCGACATCTGAGACAACTTAGAGATGTGATTCAGGCCCAATTCAAAGACGAGGGAGTGGTTTTATGTGATGTCAGCTTTGGGGTAAAAAAAACCTATTAGCCAACAAAAGATGAGACAAAAAAAATTCAAGTATGTTGTGAGTGTTATTATCCCTGTGTTCGATTATATGTTTGGTTAAAAGGCCTGCTTGAATATTTGTGTGTTGAATTTCTTTGTTTTATTGCTGTAAATTGGAAGGGACATCCAAGTCAACTGCAAAATTCTCCTCTGATGAAGTATATATCTTCTTCCAGCAACACAGATCTGGAAAGTGTATAAAATGTTGTAGATCACATCATAATATATTTTTTATCATAGGGGTGGAAGACATCGTGGCTCACAAAATGGTATGGAATATTCAGAAGTGACTGTATGCGTGTTTGAATAAACGTTCTAAAATTACAGAACCTTTTATGAAAAATTTGTAACAGACTTGACAGAAATCCAACTTCTATGTCAAAGATTGTTGAGCGACATCTGGATGTAGTAACAGACTCGAAATAAAATCAACTTTCGATCACTACTAATACTAATGTCAAGTGTAACAAGTCGTGACCCCAGGCTCCAGGTAGTTTCAGCTTCAGGCATCCACATTGGCGGTGACTCTAGGCTATAGATAGCTTCGACTTCAGACATCGACACTGGCGGTGGCAATGGGAACAGTTCCATTGAATGCAGTGCGTTAATGCGGTGAACAAGCAGGCATGTCATTGTCAAAGCACTTAAACTGCAGGATTTTCAGACCTGGAAAGAGCATCGACTTTACTGTTGCTTTGTCACGACAATTAGAATGTTGTTGTGAGTCCAAAAATATTTGGTTGGGTGTCCTATGTGATGATAACCTTGACATTAGGTACATGTCAGACATATTTTATCTGACATTGCAGTGTTAATGTGATTGCTATAGTGGGCGACGGTTCGATTGCATTGGCACAAGAAATATTAATTGTGTGATTAATCAACATCCTTGAAGGACGTGAATCCCAAACAAGGCTTGAAACTTTTGGAACAGTTGTGTGTTAAAAAAATACATTGTTTTATATTTTAAGAAATAAGAAATTGTATTTTCTATGTCTAACATTAGGTTGCACACATAAACCTTTTTAATTTAACCGAAATTAATATATAGTCAACTCAGATTCCTGGAAGCGTTCAAATTCCCTAGAGCTAGTTTATTTCCATCATTTTGGTTGGGATAGAAGGATCCACCACCATGACAAAGAAAGAAGGTAGCAATAAAAGCACATGTGCAAAGGCAAGCTAGTGATGGAAGCACTCTATGACCAGGAAGGCACCATGTCCTTATCGATCTGGGATCCTGATGAACAACTCAAGAGGCGCATGCGGTGAGGCCATGGTGATTTATTTGATCCAGACAAGGCAATACTTCAAGCATCGAGCACTTCCTTTTCTTTTTTTTTCAAAATATTGGATCTACTGCAACAGAATAAATGCATTCTCCTTATTCAAAGAAAGGGAAATAGCAGGAAGATTAATATTCGGTCGAAACAGCTCTGCAATATCCTACTACATCAAGGTCTCTTCTAAAGAATGAAAAAAAAATGATTACATGAAGGTGGTAGTAAAAGGTGATTTTTAGAAACCAATTCATTACCTGAACACGTCAAACCTCTTGCAGAAGGTGGTAGTATAAAGTAATCTTCATAAAGTGTTTCAAAGAGCATAATCCAGAATACCTTCCCATTAAATTTTCCCAGGTACATGTCGATGCAGGCGTTGGAAAATGTTTAGAGCCTCGTTCCCTAGTTATATACCCACCCCCAACTACGAGGAGAATATTCTTGCAAAGAGTGACAAGATATTCGACCCAGATGCAATCATATGCATAGGAATAGTGAAAACAATGTGAAATATTGATAGAAATTTGATTGTCAGTGGAGTCTGTTACTACATCCAGAGGATGGTGAACAAACTTTGATAAAGAATCTGACTTTTTTTCAACTTTGTTACAACACCCAGAAATCGCTCAACAAACTTTGAAATAGAAACTTCTGTAATTTTAGGATGTTGATTCAACCACCAATACAGTTTCTCACATTCGTGACATGTATAGTTCAAATATGAGACTTAGAAAATTTATGTCTCAGTGACCTCAAATAAAGGTTCCTGGAAAAAAGGACCATGAATCACACACATTAAACATTCAAATATAATAAACACAATTTCCTTACATCCAACATAGTTGAAGAAAAAAAAATAGCATTCTGAAAGAAGCACACAAGGCACTGTCGAAATTGTTCCCGAATTAGTTTTCTATGAAATTTATCAAAAAATAATAATGTATGTTACATATTTCTCGAATTTGTTACATATTTCTGGAAATTTAAATGTGTTTTTCATATAGACTGGGATTGGGTCTCCCGCACACCATAAAATAAATAAGTACAAGAAATAGGACTGTAGAAAGAAGAAGTGCACGACGGTAGAAAGGAAGACCTGAAAACAAGAAATTGGAACTTATGAGTGTTTGGTTAGATATTTCTATTTAAAGAGGTAGAATAATTGGATTGATAAAGAAAGAAAGATGTGATCAGTATAGACTTACTATGAAGTTGATGCCTTTTTGTTTCTCTCGTCGACGACCACTGGAATTGTGCCAACATGTTGTTTCCCTTCATTAGTGAGCTTGTCCATTCTCCTTTGGAGCCAGTCTTCAATGTAGCTTCTCATGGGGGCCACATTGATTTCATCCAGGATTTCTATGTTGAAAAGCTCATTTTATAATTTCCTTAGATCCATAGAAATACTATGTAGAGCCTTTTCAATTTCTTCATTGTGTGTCGAATAGTCCACTAGACAGTTCTCGATGTCATCTTCACCATATTCAAGGATTTCGTAAAACTTTTCTAAAGACAACCCCTTTAAAATATCAACTTGTTCATCGAAGGCTTGCTTGGTTAAGGACAAGGATTTGAGGATTAAGTTTGGGTCTTGAACCTCATTGGTACTTTCGGCTAAGCCTATTTGGGTCAGGTTTCTGAATAATTCTTCTTTCTCTGATATGGCTTGTTCACATGATTTGACAATGAGTTGCAGGTTATTAACTTTCTCTTTCCAACATGATTTTAATTGTTTGATCCGGTTTGTGGAGGGGAGATCCTCTTGTCTTCTTTTCAGATCTAATATGTTGATGACATGGTTGGAAAAAGGGGTCACCATTTGTAGATAGAAACATTCTTCATTTTTTAAATTCATCTGCAAATGTTCGTGCAAATCATTTTCCCTCGTTTGAAGGGAAGCTATATATTGTGATGTTTCCCAGGCTTCAATAATTACCTACATTATTTTCTTGATATTCTTCTATACATAGACTCTACATAATGTGAGGAGGTTGGAGGATCATTTTAACTTGGTTGCAGGGGTGGAAGGCACAGTTCTTGCTAAAGGAATGGAAAACACTGGGGTAGGAATCAAATCCTCCTCCAATTCCTTGATTCGTCTGTTCAGTTTGGCATTCTTCGCTTCAATTCCTCCAATGGAATGATCAAGAGTATCTGAGGTTGCGCGGTGAAATAGGGAGATTTGGGATGGCTGCATTTTCCTAAGGTTAATCTCTGAACAAGATTTCCCTTTCTTATTTGTTACATCTCTCTTTTCAATAATTAAATTTTTAGATTGGCTGTCAAAAACAGACCTCTGGAATATGAAGGATTCATCTTCGTCAAAAATGTCAGTCTCAGCTATTTCCATTTTTGAACTATGGTGCATCGCGTCTGCAGGCGGATCAACTTTGTGGAACACGTCATCCATAGAAGTTTCAAGTTGCATGTCCTCACTTTCAGTTTCGGGCTCTTTCGCCTACCCTACAATGTTTTTTCTCTTGTTCGTCACGAGATGCTTGTGATAACTATCAATTTTTCCTCGAGGAGGGTTCTTATCGCTTTCTCCATTTGAATATTTCTGGGTTGATTTCTTACTGGGGTGGGCCATTGAAGTGATGATCCTTGATGTCGTTCTCTTGGGAGTGTTCGCCGGGGACTAGACACTCTTCTCACCGGAGCCTTTTCCCTGTTGTCTGTACAATTTAGTTGCGCTTTGCAATGTCTCTACATCGCCATTGTCAGGAGCAGGATTGTTCTCATCACTGTCTTTGTATTCGGTCAGGTGTCTATGGATAAAATATCTTCTAAAGACAACTTATAGTAAATGTTCTCGAAAAATATCATTAGGGTCGAACCCTCTTATCCTTTCAGCATATTTTAGGTTGAAGTTCTTGAAATGGCCTGCGAATTCGTCAATCTTGTTGACGTTTCTGAACAGGAAGTCCCCGACTTTCCAAGCCAGAGGAATGAACTATTGTTTTTTCTTGCCATGGAAAAAATGCAACCAGTAGTTGTATTTCCTTGTTATTTTTGTAACAAACATCTTATCTGTGATGTGACGTGAAAGCAGGATTTTCCTTGGAGCCAAAGATCATTATTACACTGTAATTTTCCTTTCGTTCAAGTGTCCCCTTCCTGTCCAAAAACTTGGTTGCCTAGCCAGACATCCAGGGAGCATCCTTTCCTAACAATAAATCTTTGAAAACCGAGACAAAGTCATTAAAAACCTCATAAAAATAATGGGAGGCCTTGTGCCTCCACAAGGTATGGTACCAGGAAGTTACTGGGTCGAATTCATAGTTTATTTTCTTGGACAAAGACGGTTTTGGAAACGGACAGCAATGTGCTATTGAGAAAATCAAGTAGGATGACATATAAAATTTATTCTCTTCTTTGAATCGTGACAGTTGCGAACAGATTTCAATGGAAATTATCTTCCCCCAATCAAAAACGAATTGTTCCTTGACTGTGAAGTACAAAATATAAAGAACTATGTGGGAAATGCTTGTCGTGGATTCTTGTCCCGTTATTCTTATAAACAGGCAAGCAATTTCCCGGAATGGATTTCTAAAGGAACTGACCTGCAACTTTGTGATATATTCAGGAACTGTTGTCGGTTCTTCGAGGTACTTGGGTAAGAGGTCCAACCCGTTATCATTTTTTTCTAGGAACTGCTTGCAGTCTTGTGCTCTGAAGGTCGATGTTGGCTCCAACAATCTTAACATCTTGCGGAATACCTGAGGTGACAAAGAAATAGGAGAATAGTCAAGTAGTGGAATAATTCTTTGACTTGAAATATATTTTTCGGCGCACCAAGATACCACCTCCTTATAGTCAAAAACCTCAGGGACGCAACCTACACAAGCGATTCCAGAGGTCCAAATCACTTCGTTCTGGGTGGAACGATATGAATTGTAAGAGTATTCCCTAGACCATTGGAAGTTCTGGTCCTCACGTCCAAAGATATTCACTGTATCTCCATAGAACTGTTGTCGAGTTTCTTCCATAAGTTTACAAGAACGTTCATTTGCTCCAGACGATGTTTTAAATGAAGAGTTGGAAGGGATAATATAACCCTCCGCAAATCTTGGTCCAATGCGTGTGAATGGGAGATCTCCTCGAGCCTTTTGCTCATTAATGACAATCTTGATGCTTGTTGCATGATGTGTTGTTAGCATTAAAGACTAGTAATTGCATACCTAGAAGTGCGAAGATGGTGGGTACACAAAGAGAAATTAAGGATTGGATATTTTGTGAACGTGCCAATGCGATAACCCATGTTTGAGATGAAGAATCGGAAGGGATAATATAAATCTCTACGGATATTGGTTTAATGTGTATTAATGGGAGATCTCCTCGAGTGTTTTTCTCATTAATGACAATGTTGACGGTTCCTGCATGATTAGTTGTTAGAATGAAAGGTTATTAATTGCATACTTAGAAATAAGTATGAATGTCATGGGGACAGAAAAGAGAAATTAAGGAGTATCTAATTATCGAAAGCGGTCGGGTGGGCTTCAAAATAGGGTTACAAGGTACATCCACTAGAGGTGAGGGATCGAGGGTCAAATTGTATGTCTCAGAAATTTTTGAGTGCAAAATGAATAACACGGAAGAGGGCGTGATGGGAAATTCCAGAGGTCAATTTGTATATTATGAAACTCCGGGTACTGTTTGCAGGCCATGGAACAATGGCAGCGCAATCATTAGCCCGCCTGTCCGGGAACCCGCAATTGAAAAAGTGGCTTAAGTATGGAATAGGGAAATGGTTCGTTGGACTCCTTTTGACTAATATATTGAAATTTGTAATAGATATCTCATTACCTGGCAAGATCTTTTCTGCATGTTTCTGGGCAATTTTTGTAGCGATAGTCAATGTGACTGTCTTGTCAAGCCTTTTGTTTTTTAATGACGGTCTGTACGGTTGTTGCATGATGAACTGTTAGAATTAAACCTTGGTCGTTTCATACTTTGAAGGAAGTGAGAAGGTGGCAGGCATAGTAAACAGTGACTAATAATTGGAGATTTCGTGAACCCGCCAACCCGAGGATCTGTGAAAGAGATTCCATGAAATGGGCAAGTATGCAAAGCGGTCGGACGGGCTTCAAACTAGGGCGACAATGGTTCCCTAGGATATGTGACTTCCCAAGGGTCGAATTGTGTGTCTCGGAACTTTTGAGTGAAAAATGTGTACCATAAAAGAGGGGATTATGTGGGAGTCTGGAGGTCAACTTGTATATGGAAGAAGTGTGGGAGTCTATAGGTCAATTTGTATATGGCAGAAGTGTGGGAGATCTCCTCAAGCCTTTCTCTCATTAATGACATGTTTAAGGTTCCTACATGACAAAGTGTTAGCATTAAATATTACTAATTGCATATCCAGAACGAAGTACGAAGGTGGCGAGGACATGGAACAACAATTAAGGAATGGCTAATTATCGAAAGCGCTTGGCCAGGTTTCAAAATAGGGCTACAAGATACAACCAGTAGAGGTGAGGGCCCGAGGGTCAAACTGTATCTCTCAGAAGTGTTTACCACATAACGCGGAACACAGAAAGGGGCATGATGGTGCATTCCTGCAGACAAATTGTATATTGAAAAACTCCAGGTATTGTTTGCTAGTCACAGAACATTGGAAACACAATCCAGAGCTCGCCAGTCCAGGAACCCGCAATCGAAAAAGTGTCTAAGTATGGAACAAGGAAACAGTAGGCCGGATTCGATACACAGTGGTTGCAGCATGTGAAACCATGGAAATGTACCATGTCATGAACATACAACCAACTTGCGGCTAAGTATTGAAAGGAATGACGGACGATCGAGCTCGTGACTAGGCATTCCAGCGGACAAATTGTATATCACGAAACTCCGGGTACTGTTTGCAAGTCGTCAAAGATTCGAAACACAATTTTGAGCCCGTCAGCCCGGGAACCCACAATTGAAAAAGTGTCTAAGTATGGAATAGGGAAACAGTAGACCGGACTTGTTTCAAAATAGGGTGGCAAGGTTTACCCAGAAGATGTGAGGCCCCGACGGTCAAATTGTATTGCTCAGAACATTTGAATTCATAATGTGTAACACAAAAGAGGGGATGATGTGGGAGTCTGGCAGTCAATTTGTATATCGCGGAGGTTCGAGTGTTGTTTGTAGGTCATGAAACAATGGAAGTTAATATAGAGGTTGGAATAATTAATGTGCATTAGGAAGGGAGTGATTGTGATGGGGATGGAAGGGAGCCATAAATGGTTTGAAACTTTTTATAAACCCGGGTAAAGTGAAGCTTGCGAGTTGGAGGAGCCCGGGGTGGAATTGTAGATCACAAAATGTTTTGGGTGCAAGATGCATATCACGGAACAGGTGGAAAAAAATTTCTAAGTATAGAAAGAAACGAAGGTCATTCCGAGTACTGTGCATGGTGGTTTAATGCGTGTTAATGGTTCCAATTATTTTGTATCAGAGTGTTCAGTTTCCACTAGTAAAACCATAATTAATGTGCATTGGGAAGGGTGCGAAGGTAGTGGGGATGGAAGGAAACGATAGATGATTTGAAACTTTTGTGAACCCCGGTAGAGTGAAGCTTGCGAGTTTGAGGAGTCTGGGGTGGAATTGTAGATCATGAAAGTTTTGAGTGCAAGATGTGTATCACGGAACAAGAAGCAACAGAGTTCGAAAGCACCAGCCCCGAAAACCACGGACATAAAATTGGATAACTATGGAAAGGAACGACGGTCGGTCAGACTCGTCATGCGAGGATATAGATAGAGATGAATATCTTTCAGTCCACCAATCCAAAAACCTACGATCATAGAAAGGAGACTAAGTATATAACCAGAAAGAGATAATAGACGGGAATAAGAAAAGGGAAAAAGGGTTAAGTATCTCACAGTAAAAAATCTATTGTTCATTTATTAATGCCAATATTTTCAAACCCCTGGTGAGTTCTAACTAGTGAAAGCATAAATTGCAGATCACGAAAGTTTTTGGGTGCAAGATGTATATGACGGAACAGGGGGCATAAGTGTTTGATACCGCAAATCTGGGACCCGGTGGTCAGATAATTGGCTAAGTATTGAAAGGGACCGCGGTCGTTCGGGCTCATGGTGTGAAGATATAGATGAATATGAGCATCTTCCAATACGTGAACTCGGGAAGCCGTGATCATAGAAATGCGACTAAATATAGAACCACAAAGGGATAATAGAGGGGAAGAAGACACGGAAAATTTAAAGAGAATTTGTTTATATTTGTTCCAATATTATTCCTATTAATATATATTAATAGATTGTTTGTGGTCCAAATGTAAAGCATCTTCCAATTTGCAGGGTGTTTTTCGGTTTGTAAATTTCGTTAAAACCCATAAGCATTAGAAANTATATACATATGACATAACATTTTTTTATATGCATAGATATTATCAAATAGAAGAAATTGTAATATATGAAAAATATTGAACAGGAACATGACGTCAACACCTGAGTTGCCTTGTTAAAATAGAGTCATTATTTCATTCTATTTACGGGACCCAGAACAATGAAAGCATGACGGGTCCTCCCATTTCTTTCTTAAGTATAGGGTGGGCGCCACATAAGTATGGACTATCACAAATTATTCTTCCATGTAAAATGTAAGGAATGAAAAGAGTAGCTTTTATTTAAATTGAAGTGTTGGGCAGCAGAAAGAAAAGCATGTCGTGCATGTTTAACCAAACATAACCAAAAAAAAAAAATATCAGACATTGGAAAATACCATACAAAAACCTCAAATATTCTATATTCAGATAAACTGGGTTACAAAATACAACTGAGATTATTCCCCAAAATAGTTGTCTTGAAAGAGTTCAGCAGATATTCTCTGAAATATAAATGTGTTTTCCATAATGACTGGGATTGGGGTTGTCGCGGACAAAAAAATAAAATATGTACAATAATCAAGCCTGTAGACATTCATTTATAGATTTCAACTTGATCATCAAATGCTTTCCTGGTAAAAAACAACGAGTTAAATATCAATTTAGGGTCTTGGACTTCATTGGTGTTGCCAGCTAGATCTATCCCAGCTTCTTGAATAGCTTGTCTCTTCTAGATATGACCTGCCTGCATTAGTTGTTTATTCAACATTCCATACTTTGATAAGTGTTAATTTCTCTCCATCGTCGAAAACTTGGGGTTTAAGGTGCATTCTTTGTAATTTTCCTTGTCATCGACATATGAGACAACTTAGAGATGTGATTTAGGCCCAATTCAAAGATGAGGGAGTGGTTTTATGTGACATCAGCTTTGGGGTAAAAAAAACTTATTATCCAACAAAAGATGAGACAAACAAATTTCAAGTATGTTGTGAGTGTTATTATCCCTGTGTTCGATCATATGTTTATTTAAAAGGCCTGCTTGAATATTTGTGTGTTGAATTTCTTTGTTTTATTGCTGTAAATTGGAAGGGGCGTCCAAGTCAACTGCAAAATGCTCCTCTATTGAAGTATATATCTTCTTCCAGCAACAAAGATCTGGAAAGTGTATAAAATGTTGCAGATCACATCATAATATATCTTTCATCATAGGGGTGGAAGACATCGTGGCTCACAAAATGGTATGGAATATTCAGAAGTGGTTGTATGTGTGTTTGAATAAACATTCTAAAATTACAGAACCTTTTATGAAAAAGTTGTAACAGACTTGACAGAAAGCCAACTTCTATGTCAAAGATTGTTGAGCAACATCTAGATGTAGTAACAGACTCTAAATAAAATCAACTTTCGATCACTATTGATACTAATGTCAAGTATAACAAGTCATGACCCCAGGCTCCAGGTAGTTTCAGCTTCAGGCATCCACATTGGTGGTGAATCTAGGCTATAGATAGCTTCGGCTTCGGACATCACCACTGCCGGTGGAAATGCGAACAATGCCATTGAATGCAGTGCGGTAATGCGGTGAACAAGCAGGCATGTCAATTTTCAAAGCACTTAGACTGCAGGATTTTCAGACCTGCAAAGAGCATCGACTTTATTGTTGCTTTGTCACAAAAATTACAATGTTGTTGTGAGTCCAAAAATATTTGGATGTTGGGTGTCCTATGTGATGATGACCTTGACATTAGGTACATGTTAGACATATTTTATCTGTCATTGCAGTGTTAATGTGATGGTTATAGTGGACGAAGGTTCGATTGCATTGGCACAAGAAATATTAATTGTGTGATTAATCAACATCCTTGAAGGACGTGAATCCCAAACAACACTTGAAACTTTTGGAACAGTTGTGTGTTAAAAAAATACATTGTTTTATATTTTAAGAAATAAGAAATTGTATTGTCTATGTCTAACATTAGGTTGCACACATAAACCTTTTTAATTTAACCGAAATTAATATATAGTCAACACAGATTCTCGGAAGCGTTCAAATTCCCTAGAGCTAGTTTATTTCCATCATGTTGGTTGGGATAGAAGGATCCACCACCAGGACAAAGAAAGAAGGTAGCAATAAAAGCACATGTGCAAAGGCAAGCTAGTGATGGAAACACAATATGACCGGGAAGGCACCCTATCCTTATCGATCTGTGATCCTGATGAACAACTCAAGAGGCGCTTGTGGTGAGGCCATGGTGATTTATTTGATCCAGACAAGGCAATACTTCAAGCATCGAGCATTTCCTTTTCTTTTTTTTTCCAAATATCGGATCTACTGCAACAGAATAAATGCATTCTCCTTATTCAAAGAAAGGGAAATAGCAGGAAGATTGATATTCAGTGAAAACAACTCTGCAATATCCTACTACATCAAGGTCTCTTCTAAAGAATGAAAAAAAATGATTACATGAAGGTGGTAGTAAAAGGTGATTTTTAGAAACCAACTCATTACCTGAACACGTCAAACCTCTTGCAGAAGGTGGTAGTATAAAGTAATCTTCATAATGTGTTTCAAAGAGCATAATCCATAATTCCTTCCCATTAAATTTTCCCAGGTACATGTCGATGCAAGCGTTAGAAAACTTTTAGAGCCTCGTTCCCTAGTTATATACCCACCCCCAACTACGAGGAGAATATTCTTGCAAAGAGCGGCAAGATCTTCGACCCAGATGCAATCATATGCATAGGAATAGTGAAAACAATGTGTAGTACTGATAGAAATTTGATTGTATGTGGAGTCTGTTACTACATCCAGAGGATGGTGAACAAACTTTGATAAAGAATCTGACTTTTTGTCAAGTCTATTACCACACTCAGAAGTCACTCAACAAACTTTGAAATAGAAACTTTTGTAATTTTAGGATGTTGATTCAACCACCAATACAGTTTCTCACATTCGTGACGATCCAAATTTATAATTTCCTTCTGAGTATATTCGTGAATGGAGTAATATTTGGCGTCATTTCCGAATATTCCATACCATTTTGCAAGACACGATATGTGTGACTCCTCTGAAGAAAGATAAATTCTTGTGTGGTCTGCAGGATTTGATACATTTTCCAATTCTGTGTTGTTGGAAGAATCTATATACTTCAACAAACGAGCATTTTGCAGGTGACCTGAAAGTCCCTTCCAATTTCTAGTAACAAAAAAAAGAATTTCAACATACAAATCTTCAGGCAGGCCTTTAAACCAACCAAAGCATCGGATACAGGGAGAATACCAATTATAAGATACTTGAGTAACAAAAAAAAGAAGTTCAACATACAAATATTCAGGCAGGCCTTTCAACCAACCAAAGCATCGAATACAGGGAGAATACCAATTATAAGATACTTGAATTTTTTTTTGTGTCTGAGTTTCTGTTGGCTAACTAAGTTTTTTTTGCTCAAAGATGGAGTCACATAAAACCATTCTATTGTCTTTCAATTGAGTTTGAATGGCATCTCTAATTTTTCTCACATGTGGATGACCAGGAACATTACAATGAAGGCACCTTAAATCCCAAGTCTTCAATGATAGAGAGAAATGGGAATAAGTATTTAAAATGAACGTTGGAGGATGATAGTATAATCTTCTATAAATATTGGTTTAATTCATTGTAATGGCATATGTCCTCGATATTTTCACTTATTAAGGTCAATCTTTTTGAATATGTGTGTTGAATAGTCACTAATAACATGAGTTAACATTTCCATATGCAAGCAGATTCTCAAATATGACAACCTGTAATATATGCACAGTATTGAAGAGGGACATGACGTCAAGACCTTTGTGGATGACATGTTCATGGATGACAGTGAGGTAGTACAATATTTCACTGTTACTATGATGATGCCTTAAAAAAAACTAAAATAACCAACAATTTTGGCCAATTCAAGATGGACACAAAAAAAAAATCATCAGATCCCATAATATTCCCCCGTTAATGCATTTTAATGGGAGATGTCCTTGAGCTTTCCGGTTATTAAAAACAATATTTTTGAACCTTTCTGGTGAGTTGTCACTAGTAAAATCATAATTAATGTGCATTGGGAAGGGCGGAAGGTGGCAGGGATGGAGGGGACCAAAAAATTCTTTTAAACTTTTCTGAATCCGGGAGTCCGTGAACACGTGAAACTTTGAAGACTCGACTAAGTATGGAGAGGCGGGTCGGAAAGACGAAGCCATCATAGGTAAAGTCAGGCTTGCGATTTCAAGGAGTCTGGGGTCGAATTGTAGATCACCAAAATTTTTTGTGAAAGATGTATACCCCTAACACGGGGCACCAGAGTTCAATAGCGCCTATCCGTGAACTCGCGTTCATAAAATTGGCTAAGTATGAAAATGAACAAAGGTTGGTTGGAATCGTAATGTGAATATATAGATGGAGATGAGGATTTCTCAGTTCTCCACCCCGGGAACCCGCAGCACAGAAACATGACCAAGTATAGAACCAATATTTTTTAATATGTGTGTTGAATAGTCACTAATAACATGAGTTAGCATTTCCATATGCAAGCATATTCTCAAATATGACAACCTGTAATATATGCACAGTATTAAAGAGGGACATGATGTCAAGACCTTTGTGGATGGCACGTTTGTGGATGACAGTGGGGTAGTACAATATTACACTGTTACTATGATGATGCCTTAAAAAAACTAAAATAACCAACATTTTTTGCCAATTCAAGATGTACGCAAAAAAATCATCAGATCCCATAATATCCGCCCGTTAATGTGTTTTAATGGGATATGTCCTCAAGCTTTCCACTTATTAATCCCAATCTTTTCGAACCTTTCTGGCGAGTGGTCACTAGTAAAAGAATAATTAATGTGCATTGGGAAGGGCGGAAGGTTGCGGGGATGGAGGGGAGTGAAAAATTACTTTAAACTTTTGTGAACCTGGGAGTCCGTGAACCCGCGAAACTTTGAAAACTCGACTAAATATGGAAAGTCGGGTCGGTTAGATGGAATCATCATAGGTATAATCAAGCTTGTGAGTTCGAGGATTCTGAGGTCAAAGTGTAGATCACTGAAGTTTTGGGTGCAAGATGTATACCCCGAACATAGGGCACCAGAGTTTGATAGCCTATCAGCGAACCGACGTCCATAAACTTGGCTAAGTATCCAAACGAACTGTCGTTGATCAGACTTGTGATGTGAAGATATAGATGGAGATGAGGATTTTTCATTTCACCACCTTGGGAACCCACAAGCACAGAAACGTAACTAAGTATAGAACTAGAAACGCATAATAGAGGGGAAGAACAAAAGGGAAAAACGGGTCAGTTTAGAAGAGGAAAAAGAAAGGGAGACAAGAACTTTATTCCTCACTCAACAACACTTAGTCTCATAATTATGAAGCCATATAAACACATTAACTATGGGAAAAACATTATCAGATATGAAATATAGTTGGATCTTGACAAATTCTGGTTCAAGTCAAAAGAGATGTTGTTTATATCCACTGCAAAAAATTTCATATTATTTTATCTTAATAGTATTTTTTGGTGGCCCAACTGTAAAACCATGTTCCAATTTATGTTTCTCAAGTGGAGATGTGTTTGTAAAGAAACCAGTGAACTAGTATGAAGAGGCTCAACTACAGTTGTAGGACCTCAACTCTGCAAAGTTGAATCAAACAACAACAAGCAGCATCCAGCGAACCAATGACCAAGCATCAACTAGTCAACTAGGAATGTTGATGAAGAACAATATTGTCCAAATTTACTGCAGACAAGATTGTATAAAAAAAATTGAAGGAATATATTATGATGGAAGCACTCTATGACCAGGAAGGAACCATGTCCTTATCGATCTGTGATCCGGATGAACAACTCGAGAGGCGCTTGCGGCGAGGCCATGGTGATTTATTTGATCCAGACAAGGCGATACTTCAAGAATTCATTTCCTTCTTCTTTTTTCCAAATATCGGATCTACTGCAACAGAATAAATGCATTCTCCTTATTCAAAGCAAGGGAAATAGCAGGAAGATTGATATTCGATGGAAACAACTCTGTAATATCCTACTACATCAAGGTCTCTTCTAAAGAATGAAAAAAAATGATTACAAGAAGGAGGTAGTAAAAGCTGATTTTTAGAAACCAACTCATTACCTGAACACGCCAAACCTCTTGCAGAAGGTGGTAGTATAAAGTAATCTTCAGAAATTGTTGCAAAGAGCATAATCCAAAATTCCTTCAAATTAAATTTTTTGAGGTACATGTCGATGTAGGCATTAGAAAATTTTTAGAAACTCGTTCCCTAGTTATATATCCACCCCCAACTACGAGGAGAATATTCTTGAAAAGAGTGGCAAGCTCTTTGACCCAAATGCAATCATATGCATAGGAATAGTGAAAACAATGTGCAGTACCGATAGAAATTTGATTGTATGTGGAGTCTGTTACTACGTCCAGAGGATGGTGAACAAACTTTGATAAAGAATTTGACTTTATGTCAAGTCTGTTACCACACCCAGAAGTCACTCAACAAACTTTGAAATATAAACTTATGTAATTTTAGGATGTTGATTCAGCCACCAATACAGTTTCTCACATTCGTGACGATCCAAATTTATAATTTCCTTCTGAGTATATTTGTGAATGGAGTAATATTTGGCGTCATTTCCGAATATTCTAGACCATTTTGCAAGCCACGATATGTGTGACTCCTCTGACGAAAAATAAATTCTTGTGTGGTCTGCAAGATTTGATACATTTTCCAAATCTGTGTTGTTGGAAGAAGCTATATACTTCAACAAACGAGCATTTTGTAGGTGACCTGAAAGTCCATTCCAATTTCCAGTAACAAAAAAAAGAAGTTCAACATACAAATCTTCAGGCAGGCCTTTCAACCAATCAAAGCATCGAATACAAGGAGAAAACCAATTATAAGATACTTGAGTAACAAAAAAAAGAAGTTCAACATACAAATCTTCAGGCAGGCCTTTCAACCAACCAAAGCATCAAATACAAGGAGAATACCAATTATAAGATACTTGAATTTTTTTGTGTCTGGGTTTTATTGGCTAACTGAGTTTTTTTCGCTCAAAGATGGCGTCACATAAAACCATTTCGTCATCTTTCAATTGGGTTTGAATGGAATCTCTAAGTTTTCTCACATGTGGATGACCAGGAACATTACAACGAAGGCACCTTAAATCCCAAGTCTTCGATGATAGAGAGAAATGGGAATAAGTATTTAAAATGAACGTTGGAGGATGGTAGTATAATATTCTGTAAATATTGGTTTAATTCGTTGTAATGACAGATGTCCTCGATATTTTCTCTTATTAATGACAATATTTTCGAATATGTGTGTTGAATAGTCACTAATAACCTGAGCTAACATTGCCATATGCAAGTAGATTCTCAAATATGACAACCTGCAATATATGCACAGTATTAAAGAGGGACATGACGTCAAGACCTTTGTGGATGACACGTTCATGGATGACAGCGAGGTAGTACAGTATTGCATTGTTACTATGATGATGCCTTAAAAAAAACTAAAATAACCAACAATTTTGGCCAATTCAAGATGGACGCAAAAATAAAATCATCAGATCCCATAATATTCGCCCGTTAATGCGTTTTAATGGGAGATGTCTTCGAGATTTTCGCTTATTAAAAACAATCTTTTTGAACCTGTCTGGTGAGTTGTCACTAGTAAAATCATAATTAATGTACATTGGGAAGGGCGGAAGGTGGCGGGGATGGAGGGGAGCAAAAAATGCTTTTAAACTTTTTTGAATCCAGGAGTATGTGAACCCACGAAACTTTGAAGACTCAACTAAGTATGGAGAGGCAGGTCGGACAGATGGAGCCATCGTAGGTAGAGTCAGGCTTGAGAGTTCAAGGAGTCCAGGGTCAAATTATAGATCACCAAATTTTTTGGTGAAATATGTATACCCCCAACACGGAGCACCGGAGTTTGATAACGCCTATCCGCAAACCCGCATTCATAAAATTGGCTAAGTATGCAAACGAACGACACTTGGTTGGACTCGTGATGTGAAGATATAGATGGAGATGAGGATTTCTCAGTTATCCACCCCAGGAACCCGCAGCATAGAAGCATGACAAAGTATAGAACCAATCTTTTTGAATATGTGTGTTGAATAATCACTAATAACATGAGTTAGCATTTCCATATGCAAGCATATTCTCAAATATGACAACTTGTACTATATGCACAGTATTAAAGAGGGACATGACGTCAAGACCTTTGTGGATGGCACGTTTGTGGATGACAGTGGGGTAGTACAATATTACACTGTTACTATGATGATGCCTTAAAAAAACTAAAATAACCAACATTTTTTGCCAATTCAAGATGCATGCAAAAAAATCATCAGATCCCATAATATCCGCCCGTTAATGCGTTTTAATGGGAGATTTCCTCGAGATTTCCACTTATTAATGCCAATCTTTTCGAACCTTTCTAGCGAGTGGTCACTAGTAAAAGAATAATTAATGTGCATTGGGAAGGGCGGAAGGTGGCGGGGATGGAGGGGAGCAAAAAATGATTTTAAACTTTTGTGAACCCGGAAATCCATGAACCCGTGAAACTTTGAAGACTCGACTAAGTATGGAAAGTCAGGTCGGTCAGATGGAGTCATCATAGGTAGAATCAGGCTTTCAAGTTTGAGGAGTCCGGGATCAAATTGTAGATCACCGAAGTTTTGGGTGCAAGATGTATACCCCAAACAGGGGGCACCAGAGTTCAATAGTGCCTATTAGCGAACCGGCGTCCATAAAATTGGTTAAGTATCCAAATGAACGACGTTCGATCAGACTCATGATGTGAATATATATATGGAGATGAGGATTTGTCAGTTCGCCACCTTGGGAACCCGGGAGCACAGAAACACGACTAAGTATAGAACCAAAAATGCATAATAGAGGGAAAGAACAAAAGGGAAAAATGGGTAAGTTTAGAAGAGGAAAAAGAAAGGGAGACAAGAACTTTATTCCTCACACAACAACACTTAGTCTCATAATTATGAATCCATATAAACACATTAAATATGGGAAAAACATTCTCAGATATGAAATATAGTTGGATCTTGACAAACTTTGGTTCAAGTCAAAAGAGATGTTGTTTATATCCACTGCAAAAAATTTCATATTATTTTATCTTAATAGTATTTTTTGGTGGCCCAACTGTAAAACCATGTTCCAATTTATGTTTCTAAAGTGGAGATGTGTTTGTGAATAAACCAGTGAACAAGTACGAAGAGGCTCAACTGCAACTGCAGGACCTCAACTCTGCAAAGTTGAATCAAACATCAACAAGTAGCATCCAACGAACCAACGAGCAAGCATCAACTAGTCAACCAGGAATGTCGATGAAGAACAATATTGTCCAAATTTACCGCAGACAAGATTGTATAAAAAAAATCGGAGGAATATACTGTAACACACCTATTAAGCAAACATTTCAGGCTCTGAGGCTTGGCAGGGAAACATGTAAGACTGTGAGGACCATGCAAAGGCCTCCCACTGTGTAAACATTTAAAGAAGTTGTAGTTTGCACGGTTAGCATTCTGCATTTGCAATTGGAACACCTCCATAACACCCAGTGACATATAAAAAAGGAAATCGAATTTTCTCTTCACATACGAACATGTTCTGGAAGAGGATTTTGAGTCAGGCATCGCCAACATTTAAATTTTTCACTTGAAAACTGGAAATAGAAAACAACAAAGAGATAATACGAACGTAAACCTAGCAATGAAACCCACCCATCAATGGAGAACAACAAAAGAACAGTTCCAATCGTGGTTGCAGAATCCCAAGCGTGCGAACTGTAATAACAACAACAGGCAAACAAGAGTGACAACGACAGGAAAACAAGAAACCAGTCAAAAATAAACAAGCAAGCATCAACCATTGAACCAGTAACGCCGCTAAAGAACAATATTATCCATATTCACTGCAAACAACATTGCAGAAGAAACAAAAAAATAAATAATAAAAAATAAAAAATAAAAAAATCGGACGAAAATGTATTGTAACAGGCCGGTTAAGTAATGCATGAATGCAACCGCAGCACTGACACCCACCAGTGAATGGAGAAGGACAGAAGTGAAACCCCTGGCCTACAAACTACAACAACAAGTCCAACTGCAGATGCGGGACCCCAACCTTGCAACGTTGAAGAAAACAAGAGTCAATAACAAACAACAAACCAGTGAACAGTCACCAAAAGGCCCAACTGCAGCTACAGGACCTCAACTCTGCAAAGTTGAATCAAACAAAAATAAGCAGCATCTAGCGAACCAAGGAGTAAGCATCAACCAGCCAACCAGGAATGTCGTTGAAGAACAATATTGGCCAAATTCACTGCACACAAGATTGTATCAAAAAATCGGAGGAAAAGGTATTGTAACACAACTGTTAAGCAAACATTCCAGGCTATGAGGCCGATCAGGTAAACATTTAAGGGTGTGAGGACCATCCAAAGGCCTCCCACTGTGTAAACAATTAAGAAAGTTGCAGTTTCCATGATTGGTATTTTTCAATACTGGGAGCGATCAAAATCCTCTTGCATCCCATCTTTGTATGTGATTACTATGACCAGAGAAGCAGGACTGTAATGTTGTCTTCGTCTCATTCTTGATCTTCAATGTTCGACACAGAACCCACCTCCATCGCAGCCACAGTGACATACAAGAAAAGGAAATCATATTTTCTCCTCACATATAAAGATGTTCTGCAAGAGGATTTTCACTCAGGCATCTCTAGTATTGAAATTTATCACCTAAAAACTGCAAATAGCAAACAACGAACAGGAATCTAAACATGGCATTGAAACCCACCCGTCAATGGGGAACGACAGAAGGCCAGTTTCAATCGTGGTTGCAGAATCCCAAGCGTGAAAACTACAAGAAGACCAATAGGCAAACAAGAACAACAGCAACATGCAAACAATAAACCAGTGAACAAGCAAGAAGCAAGCATCAACCAGTGAACCAGTAATGTCGTTGAAGAACAATATTACCCATATTCATTGCAGAGAACATTGCATAAAAAAAAATCGGAGGAAAATGTATTGTAATAGGCTTGTTAAGTAAACATTTAAGGTTGTGAGGCCTGTTAGGTAAACATTTAAATCTATCATGACCGATGTGTAAACATTTAAGAAAGAATGTAGTGTGGCAGAACATTTAAGAAAGAATGTAGTGTGGCAAGTCTGTTACATACGCAAAAACAATTATTATATTATTTTATAATAATATAAAAATAATAATAACAATAAATAAAAAAATAGTAACAATAGTTCGAAAAATAGAGGCTATGCAAAAAAAAAAATTATTCAAAGGACAAACTAATATGAAGTCAACCAATAAAAAACTGACTCTCTATTCTCAAAACTTTGGATATCTAAATATTTCAAAAAATAGTAAAAATTCAAAAAGACTGTAGATGATCAAAAACTTTGGATATGCTAACATATCAAGCATTGGGAATAGCAAATATGGCAATAAGACCTCCAATCTATTATCCAATCAGATCATGACATATATGGTATTTTTTATTATATACAAATCAATGTTTTTAGTTAGCTAGTTCCAACAATAGACAATATGCAAATATTTTTAGTCAAAGGACAAACATCAGCAGGCACTAATAAATATCAAATAATACCATTTTTTTAAATTAAATCTATGTCGTTTAATAGGACGTAATCTAAATACGTTAATTTGTGCATCATGCAGACAATTAGTAATTAAATATAGCTGGGCCATATTTCATGCAACGATCTTCACATAGCGAAATGCATATGTAAATTGTACAATTGCAGGTCGTTACATTGCGAAATGTATAAACTGGATGAAAATAGTTTGAGTGACTGCAATCTGTAGATGAGAAACCATTGTTGGTGTTTATTTGTAATTGTATTCAAAGTTCTTTAATGAGCAATGAGGGATGTTGACACTGTTGCATTCGAAGTCGATGAAGACATGTCGGAATCATAATGCGTAGTCCGCATTGTATATCCTAAAGTCACTCACTGTATATCCTATAGTAAGCTCTCAAACATCACTCGTCCTAGTTGTTGGGATCATAAGCATCCTGACCTCGTGCTGCTATTAGGCTTGCTCCTCTATGCTCCTTGGTTTCACCGATATAGCTAGATTACATGACCAAAGAAAAGGGGATTTCAATTTACCGAAAAATGAGAGGGATAAGATACGGATTCATGCCGACCAAAGAGAGGGATTGATGATTGTGACCCCGAACGATAAGAGTTCATGGCTTGAAGCTGAAAGATTGAAACCCATTACTTGCATTCAATGCACTTTGGTTTATCCCTGGTGGGCATCAAACCTAGGTCACTATGATGGATGCATTCCAAGTGGAGGATATGCATGGGCATCATGGAGGTAAACCAGATGGAAGCTCATGTAGTGGTTAGTTCGTACCACATAAAAAATTTCAATTCTAGTCTCAATGGACACGTTGTTAAGCATTGCATGCTTGTTGTATGTGTCTGCGCAGAGATTGATTTGTGTTGGAGACACTTTATTCTTTTATGTTTTCAAGTAAATACTGTTACGTCACATATTTTAGGCTTGGACTGGATGACTTTGAATCAAATTTATGATGTGACTTAAAAATTTAAAAACAAGACACCTTAATTTTTAATTAAAGCAATTTTAAAAGTATTGAAAAGAGAGAATTATTTTTATATCTGTCTACAGTCTTAACTACACCCCCATACACATTTCAACTGGATTTATGCGCAATAAGGCTAGATCAAGAATTTGTTGCGAACTGTATTCCTTTGCTCAAGCCTAAGGCCAATGTTATTGTATCAATGCCATATCAATTCCAAGATCCACAAATTTTCACAGGTCGATTTATAAAAAAAAAATCAATGTTGAGGCCAAAGTTAGTGCAATTGAAGAAAAATAATACACAGAAACTTACATGTCCTCCAGATTTGTCAAGATCCCTAGCTCTGAAGGTATCGTCCCATTCAAATTATTAACAAGCATGTACGCTATAGTCCATCCTTAAATGTTTAACAATGCTTTAATGTGAAATAAAATTAAAGTGGAGAACTTAATTACACCCCCATACACGTATCAACTGCCTTTATGTGCAATAAGGTTGCATTTATAATGCAGAGTTGCATTAGTTGATCTACAATGTTTGTTGTTGCTTCACTCATGTTTACCACAATTCTGGGATTGCTAATGTCAATTCTAATGCCTTGTTATTATCGTAGCAACAACAAACGTTCTTGCAAGAGATTTGTTGCCCGACCTGAGAGGGAAAATCCAAAACGATATTCCTTTTTTCATGCTGAGATAATGATGTGAAGTTTCATTTCAGTTCAGGCAATTCAATCAAGCTCCTCTATCTTCTCAGCAGGGACTTGTTGCTCTGCAACCTGTACTGTTTATTTTATCAAGGCGGAAATCAAAAGACCAAGCTAAGTCTTTGGCGTATGCACTAATTATCATCATCAAGTCAACATTACCTGTAGTTTAAAATATAGATTAGATTTTGTTCCAAAAGAATAGAATATGCTTCCATTAAAATATAGGATTATTAATATGAACTCATTTAATAAAGATGGGCCGCTTGGATTTCTCCATGCCGGTCATCAATCATTATTTATCCATGGCCAGATTCTTTGTTGCTTTCATTCTTTTCTATTGTTTTGATAGTTTAAATCTGTTGATACAACATCGGGGACCATTCATCTACAAGTACATTTTCATAAGAAAGCCAAACATCATGAACCGAAAGATCCTGGTGGGTAACAAACAAATGCATGGAAGCACCAAAGGCAAACATTAAACACTCAAAAAAGGAAAAAGTGAGATAAATAAATGTGAAAAATATTGGCAAACATTAAACACCAAAAAACAGGTTCTTAACCTAAAATGCCAACCTGCGTAGGCACAACAAAGTTTCCAATCATAGGGACTAGCCGCTTTCTTTTCATTACAAACTACATGGATATAAACAAAAAGTTGGGTATCCTATCACAATGCACTCTCTATTATATTACTTAAAGTTTAAGGAGGGATGAAACCTCTTATTTATAAGATCACAATGCATTTTTATTTTGGTAATACTCAAACTTGGTTAATTACGCCGAAAGGCATATACCTATTGGAGATGGGCACAATTAATCACCTTTTAATCTAAAATTCTAATTTGATGGCTAACAATTGAAAATGCTGGAATATTCTTAGTCGTCCTCCCAAATCAATGAATTTGATTTACTCTTCATAACTTCCTTGTATTTTTGAATGCATCAGTTAACCTGTTTACTTTTTAACATTTACCTAATCATATTAAGAAATTATTGTACCACCATATGATTGCTACTTTTAACTGATTAACCTTTGGAATTACCACATTTAAGATTAACTTTTGGATTTCCTCAGCTCTATGTGTGTTTCAGCTGTCCGGGCTGTGCTAGTATTAAGATTCATTTAGTACACTAAAATGCCATCCCTCCACACCTGTCATTCCACCACCGCCATCCCTCCACACACCCGACACTTGCCATTCCATCATCAAGATTAATTAATTATTTGTGTCTACTTTTCGACATGGGAGGTGGTAAAAAGTAATCACAGGCCATGTAGTGAAACTTAACCACATGTAGTGAAACATGTAAATTGGTAAAAGTTTAAAAATAATTTTTAAAGGGTCCTATTCCTTTTTTCCACTCTTCCTGTCAAGACCTCACATAACCACAAGCAACTGTAAAATGTGAAAAAATAATAAAAAGAAGTAAATCTTTAAAATACTACATTAAATACTCAAATAATTACGCTGAAAGGCGTACACCTATTGACCATGGGCACATTTAATGATCTTTTAACTTTAAATCTTAATCTTATGGTCAGGAATTGAAGATGCTGGCATATTCTTAGTCATCCTCCCAAATCAATGAACTAGATCTCATGTTCATAACTTCCTTGCATTTATAAATGCTTACGTTTCCTTGTTTACTTTTTCACATTTACTTTATATGATTAATAATTTACTGCACTAGCCATGGATGGCCACATTTACTTAATTAACATGAATAAATATGTATAAATAAATATGTATAGAATACCTTATTGTCACGTTCTGATATGAATAACACATGTCAATTTATGAATCTAAAGAGGTCGACTGATGAATTATGCCACCTTTGGCTTGCATTAGTTCACTCCTCGCGCATGTGATTCTCTCATATTGGGAGTGAAGCGTGTCCGCGTTTAGTGTTTTTTTAAAGTAACAGTCGGGGTTAACCTAGCGATAGTTCATTGTCACATTCAGGTATGAATAACAAATGTCAAATTACGAATCTGAAGAGGTCGACTGATGAATTATGGCACATTTGGCACACATTAGTTCACTCCTGCGCATGTGATGCTCTCATATTGGGAGTGAAACGTGTCTGCGTTTGAATTAACCTTATTTGTTTCAAGTAACAGTCGGGGTTAACCTACAGATAGTTCATTGTCACGTTCGAGTATGAATAACAAATGTCAAATTATGAATCTGAAGAGGCCAACTGATGAATTATGCCACATTTGACACACATTTGGCATGCATTAGTTCACTCCTCGCGCATGTGATGCTCTCATATTGGGAGTGAAACGTGTCCGCGTTTGAATTAATTGTATTCGTTTCAAGTAACAGTCGGGGTTAACCTAGAAATAGTTGAATTAGCATGGTGTTTGGCACATTTTGGCACAATAGATGGATATGTGTGCGATTTTATTTTTAAAAACCCAACCCTCAGCACTACGGCTACATTTCAAGATATTAGATGTTGTGAGACAAATTTCAGAGAATTTGATGGTTTATGGATGGGAGAGTTTGGCCAAGAAATCTATAGGAAGTTCTCAATCACTTTTATAACTACTCCATCTCTCTGCAAATGGACGTYTTTTTGGTTAATTTGATTTTCTGACCTTCTCTCTGCAAATGTTTTTTTTTCAATTTGATTTTCTATATTGTTAAGTGTATGTTGAGTGTAGATTCAGAGACTGTGTTTCAAAGCACCAAAATGACTATGGCCAAGAAAATCGAGCCGAGCTGAGAATTTAAACATCAAGGAAACATCACAGAGAGGAGCAACATCTCTCACTTGGACGAAGGCAACACACAGGAGAAACATCAATCGTGCAACGCAAATAGGTTAACAGATTTGTCTTTGTCACCTCGTTGAGTAGTGGATAGGAACAATAAACAATTGTGGAACCCTAAACCTGTACTTTATAATTGAATAACTATATCTTTGTTTGTTAAATATAGAATAATATTGGATTAACTATAGACTGGATCCATAAAAAAATAATGGTTAATCTCTCGTATATAAACCACAAATTCAATTATCTGCCCCTTTGAAAATTAAGATTGGTTCATTCATATGGCCACTTGAAATATAGATTCATGGGGTATTTCATTGCAGGTGGAGATCCTTGATTTATTTTGTTCTATCGATAAATTGGTCTAGCCCGCATTGAAATTGATCGGAATTGGTTTTAAAATTAGCATACATGATATGTGTTTAGGTACATTATAAATTAATACTATAATCGATTATACCTATAGATTATTAAAAAAACGAGTGGTTAATCTCTGGTATATAAACCACGAATTCTAAGGTCTGCCTCTCGGACAATCAAGATTGATTCATTCATATGGCCACTTGAATTATAGATTTGTGGGATTTCTCGAGTATTTCATTGCGATTGGAGATTCTTGATTTATTCTGTTCCATCAATAAATCGGTTCAATCCCCATTGAAATCGATAGGAATTGGTTTTCAAATTAATACGCATCGATTGTTATTTAGTGTTGCATATGCATAAAAATAAGACATGAAAGTTCTTTATGGAATAGTCAATAGATAGGGTTTTACTAATAATAAGGTAAGATTATATTAACAATAAAAGACCAAATATTAAAAAACAAATTTGATTCTAAAAAACCTTCACTGTAATTTGATTTATATTTGTGAGTTTCAATTAACCATTTTGTGTGGGCATTTCAATTAACGGTGAAATTGAATGTGAATCGTAATTGTGTAGGTTATTAGAGTTACGGTTATAAAATTCTAAACTATTTTAAACTGTTCTTTTCGGGTTTTTTTCCAGTGAGCCGCCATTTTTTTACCGGACTTTCATGAGTTTTTAATATGAATAACAACCAAAAAAATATTGTTAGTGGGCGGATGGGTATGGTCGGTGGATGTGAAGTGCCAGTATCAACCTCCGGTTTTCAATCAACAATGATTTGTGTGGGCGTTTCATTTAAAGTGGAATTGGATACGAATAGTCTTTGTACAGCTGCATAGGTTAATAGGGTTAAGGTTATAAAGTTATAAACAGTTTAATCTTTAAAAAATTGTAAATATATGTAATTTTACATTAATTAAATACAATTTTAATATAATTAAATAAAAATTTATTTTAAATATTA
>SNQJ01S0086549.1:20982-43340 GCA_010110895.2 Picea sitchensis | reverse complement strand
ATCCTTCTAGAAGCGGAAGCTTCTATTAGGTCTTCTTACATCCGCCTTATTCTATTTTATTGAAAGGTCTTATTAATATTGACCTTTATTACATCCGAATACATTGATCTACCTATGTGCGGGTTAGGACCTTAACAAAATATGGCCCTGCAGTTGTGTAATATTATAGTCATTAGGTGGTCTTGTTATGTGCAAGCTTCTAGGATATCCCTCCATCACCTCAATTTTCATGGCTTGTTCTAGGGCTTCCCCCAAGGTATTTATACGATGTTGGGTGGATCCAAGTTAATGTTAAAATTCCTTGAATGAACCATTCCCACTGGCGTTCTTCATGAATAGGGTTGGACAATTTCCCTATCGTGTCTTTGAATCTTTGGATATACTCCCATGCATATTCCCCATCTCTCTGTTTGATTTCTCACAGCTCAGAAAGAGTTTGTTACTCAGATTGAGGTAGTTTAAATTCAACGATAAATTTTTGTTTGACTTGTGGTAAAGGAAATGGTTGCCCATGGGGATTCCCCGGTTCGATGGATTTCATATAATATTTTAATGCGTGACCCCTTAACGTGGTCTGAAACTCAACTAGTTTATTAGCATCGAAAGTCCCACAAGACCACAAGATGGCCTCACAAAGGAACCAATATTGTTCCACATTTCCATCCCCTTTACCCTAGAATTCTAGGTATCGGGTGAGGGATACGAAAAGCATGAGGGATCCTGGTTGTGATAACACTAAAGAAATTGCCAGAATACTGATGCTAGTACCACTCGAACTGGTTGGACTAGAATGAGGAGAAATAATAGAAATTACGGGAGTTTATTGTAGAATTTACTGGATTGGAAGATTGTGTTGAGGAACTGGGTGATCCAAGTCTAGTTCTAGTGTCTTCATGATGGGATTCTTTAACCCGGGGGGTCGCATTAGGAGGCAATATCATATCAGGTCCTATAGTATACTTCACATCTTCGGGCGTTGTATGGATTGATTCTCCCATAATTTCTGCATAGGTTACAATTGATTCTTGATCCTTGTTGTGTAACACCCTAGTTCTAACCCTTATGAACTAGAATGTATTATGTAATTGTGGGTTAGGATGGTGAGCCAGTAAATTTGAAAAGGGGCCAAAGTGCCTAAGAAATGTAATACTTCATATAAATTAATAAAATACACCATTGGCTACAAGACGGACAAGGACAAAAGAGGTAGTGGGCTATGATTCCATGAGAGAGGGGGCTTAAGGAGCCGAGTCTTTTTGTTATATTTTATTTACCCATAATTGATTTTATGGAGAAAAGGGGTTACATGAGCTTCTTGGGAGGAAGGCAAAGTGGTTCTTGTCTTCATGTAATTATTTAAACATCCCTTGGGGGTTGTTTTGGGGCTTCTTCTGGTTTTGTTGGTTCTTCTTATTCTTCCTTTCTCTTCACTCATTACTAGCTAATTTGTGTGATCTTGGCTTGAGCATGAAAACAAATGTCTGGAAGAGGAGAGCCATTGCTAAATGGATGTAATAAATTATTGATCATTCCAGGAGGGAATAGATGCATGTGTGCATGAGATTCTTGGCAGTTTGGAATGAACTGTACACAACTAAGAATCCTTGGAGTTACCAGTAGGGAGATTTCCTTACCAGTAGCATTGGAGCCCTGGAGAGAAATTGTATAACCTAAGGGACTGCATGGCAGAGAAAGGTGTTCATTTCTTTGGGTTGTGCATGCTGAGGGGGAAAGAGAGCTGGAAATTTGGATTTGTTGTGTGGTTGGGAAACTTGAGAGCTAGTTATCCAACTATTGCGTGTTTTAGATTTGGCCTAGGACCTGTCCTTATGGATTCATAGCCCTTGATCGGGGGTGACCTACTGTTGAGAGTAAAATAATATCAGTGTCTATGGTTGGGAGGTACATCCTTGGTTTGCAGTCAGTTAGTGAATGTTTACTTGCAAAGACAGGTGCTCTCTGTGTTTTCTGTATAATGTTTATTCCATTGTGTATTTGATTATCTATGACATATTTATTCATAATGTGCTTGTCTGCTGGTTATTTGTTGTGCATGGCATGTTGTTTACTTCTTTATGATCTAGCATGGATCTTGATTTATGCATGATGGTCTTTTATGCTTGACTTCGGATCGAGATCAGTTCAAAGGTGATTTTTTGCAGTAGCGTGTCCAACATGTGGGTGGATGGGTACATTGCAGGTTAGCGTGGCCAACCTTTGGGTGGTTGGGTACATTGCAGGTTAGCATGGCCATCTTGTGGGTGGATGGGAAGATGCAACACCCCGGTTCTAACCCTTATGAACTAAAATGTATTATGTAATTGTAACTTAGGCTAGTGAGCCAGTAAAGTTGAAAAGGGGCTAGATTTCCTAGGAAATGTAATACTTCATATACATAATAAAATACACCATTGGTTTCAAGATGAACAAGGAAAAAAGATATAGGGGGCTATGATTCCACGAGAGAGGGGGCTTAAGGGGATGAGTCTTTTTGTTATATTTTATTTACCCATAATTGATTTTATGGAGAAAAGGGGTTACATGAGCTTCTTATAAGGAAGACCAAGTGGTTCTTGTCTTCATGTAATTATTTAAACATCCCTTGGGGGTTGTTTTGGGGCTTCTTCTGGTTCTGTTGGTTCTTCTTCTTCTTCCTTTCTCTTCACTCATTACTGGATAATTCATGTGCTCTTGGGATGAGCATGAAAACAAATGGCTGGAAGAGGAGAGTCATTGCTAAATGGCTATAATAAATTACTGATCATTCTAGGAGGGAATGGATGCCCATGTGCATGAGATTGATGGAAGTTCAAAATGAACTGTCCACAACTGATAATCCATGGAGTTTCCAGTAGGGATATTTCTTGACCAGTAGCACTGGAGCCCTGGAGAGAAATGGGACATCATGAGGGACTGCATGGAAAATAGAGGTGTTCATTTCTTTAGGTTGTGCAGGCTGAGGGGGAAAGAGAGATGGCAATTCAGATTTTCTATGTGGTTGGGAAACCTGAGAGCTAGTTAGCCAACTGTTGCGTGTTTTAGATTTTGCCTAGGACCTATCCTTTTGGATTCACAGCCCTAGCTCAGGGGTGACCTGCTATTGAGAGTAAAAGAACAACATTTTCTATGGTTGGGAGGAACTTCCTTGGTTTGTATCTAGTTGGTGAATGTTTACTTGCAAAGACAAGTGCTCTCTGTGTTTTCTATACAATGTTTATTTCGTTGTGTATTTAAATATCTATGAGATATGTATTCATAATGTGCCTTTTGTTGAGGAAAATATATGAATTGATCTTACTCAAGCATTTTCATACTTTACTTGGCTAAAGTAAAGTAGACGAGAATATCACCCTATGTTTATAGCCAACAAAAATATATATCGTGACTCACAAGTATTAATTAGAAGTGCTTAGGCTAGTCTTTTATCAATAAAAAAATTGCTGGAAATTCACTTTTTATGTATTTTCTGAAAATATCAGTTGTTGAAATAAATGTAAGAATAGAAGTAAAGACACCAAGATCATAATCCATGTAGATGAGACATAAAGCAATCCCTTATTTCATTCCAATTCACCAAAGAGTCATTGTCTTTACAAAACTTCACACAAAAATCTTGGACCAAAGTCAAACTTAGAAATCCTCGATGGNGGAACATACAAAAGGACCTCTGACAGAAAACCAAAATTGAACTCTAAAAGATGGATCAACTTGCCACAGATTGCTTCCCACCCGACTATGCACAATAGCCTTTATCAGTCATGAAATTTAATTCACAAACATACAAGTCTACACAGACTATCAAAGATAGATTAACACCTCTGAAGAACAAGTGTATGAATGATTTGATTTAGCCTTGAATGTTGTTGTCTACAATAAGACCCTGCTATCACAAAAGAGAATTAGGCTATGATGAATATATGAATGAATGAAAACTGAACTACTTCAACATAACTCAAAGAGAAAACCTTAGCATGCTTTGTGCTTTTATCCCCCCTTGTTCCTCTCCTTAGTTCATCCTTTAAAAATTTAGAATTGGTTAGAGTAGTTGAACTAACTTATTAGTTAAGTTAACATAAGGCCTTAACTAACTTTAGTTAGGTGGAACAATAGTAATTATAATAAGGATCATCATTAATTAATAACTAGCAGGTGGGACCCCTTGTGACTCCCTTTAGTTCATAACTACCCTACCATCATAACATATTCCATTAGTTAAGAAAACACACTTCCTTGTGCATCCCATCAACATATATACTTTTAGTAATTTCAACTCATGAAAATTGAAATTGTTTCAAAAATAATACTCCATATATTGAAAATAAAACATGCTGTCCAAAATCCCTGAAGTCATCCTGTCATTGCGGGACTTGGAAAGGAGACCTTTCAGGCCTAGGTAGAGATACTTCTTGCCCAATCCAACCGAAGAATCCTATGTGTGTAATCGATTAGAAAATAGTCTCTTTGAATAGCCATGCAGGACAACTCTTAAAATATGAAATAGAATTGGCTCAGAATGTATTAGGCTCATGCAATCCAATCCATACAAAGTGTTTTAACATTAATCAATGAGGAGGGGGGTGGAAAAAATGTTCAGGGATACATGAGGGGTTTGTAATTAGCGAAAATATGATATAATGAAAGGGAAGAGATATGGTAAATTCTCAATGATAACAACAATCAACTGTAAACAAACCATTAAACCTTACTACAATCCACACAGAACTCTGCCACTTTGATCCAATCTAACACAAAATATTCCTTAGCTGTGATCAATATCAGAACAAGGGGTGAACTAAATGAATATGGGATATGTGAGGGGTTTATAATTAACGAAAAATGAGATAATGAGGGGGAAATAAAACGTTTATTGTTCTTGATATTAATCAAGCAATCCATAACATATTTGTAGTAAGGAAAATATGCATGAACCAACAATCAAATGACTAAGTAATAGTTCTTGTACATTTTCCTAATTTCACTGCCCATTAATATCCAACATAGTGCCATTACAATAGAAGTATTTCACACTCTTTTCAAGAGGTTATGTCCCTCTTAATTGTACGTTCTGCATTTTATAACAGTCAACAACAACACTCATTACCAATCTGTAGATTTTAACATCGATCACCGCCCTACAATTTCCAAGTCCACATCTATATTTCCAAGTAGTCTTTCCAAAAATAGCAATGAAGTCTCCATTTCTGTAATAAAGCCAATAGAGATCTGTAATGATATTTGTCCCCATATGTATATATGCAGTGGAAAAACCAAAATGATCAAGACCTCACATGTCACGCCTGAAAAGAAATTGACGATAACCGACAATCAACATTTAGACACAGGCTATGCAGAAGTAAATTTTTGAAACCATGTAACCATGCCATTGTGAAACAAATATCTCAGTGCGACTTAAAACTGAGCCAAACATTCTACACAACTGTCATCAACAATGATCAATTTGCAAAAAGATAACGCACTTAGAATTTGGGAGTATCACTGAGCATACAAACAAGCCATCTATATTATACGTGGTGCACAACTCAGAGGATTCCATAGTGTCATAATTACCATAACCACACAATGATATATAACCATGATATAACTCAAAAATACATTTTGGGCCATTTATTAAGCCGCCTGTGAGTGACCAGGCCGCACACATTCAAGTGTATTCTACCAATGACAAAAAAAAATGCAGTAAACATATCCAATCCAATCTTCTAATTCTCAAAACATCATCTACATGACACGACATGTGTGAACAACACCAAACCCTCGTGACTAATGCCAACCATTATTAGAACATCATGAACACCACTCTAATGGTCGTATAATAACCAACAATTCAACACTGTGGTAAGGGAAACAATAGGCCAACAAGCATGATAACGATGTATACCCACGAACCAAAATGGAAACGGCAGAGGCCCTTTCATAATAAAAACAAACTGATTCCTTGACTACAGGCTGGCGACTATGACTCTTAGAAGTGGAATTGGCAATGCGGGGCTCATGCCATTACCATAGAGGTAGTGGTCAACACCATACTAACATGACTACTCTACGAATCATGGGTGAGCCTGTATTCGAAGTAAAAGGCCACAATAAAATTAACATGCCCGACAGACTCCTTATGTAGCTCCGATCTGGAGGGTTTATGGGTTTTCACAGTAGCCATCGCAGGGAGGAGGGGTGGCACCGACTGTTGTGGATCTTCGGGCTAAAGGCACACGCTCAAGGAGGACCACGATGCTTGTGGACGGGAAGCATTTCCTTAAGAGAGTTGGATAGGGTTATAGTTAAACCTAAGAACTACGAAGATAATCATCTATTCAACTTTTTGAAAGAAAAACCTTTAAACAGAATACAGTGGTAACAAAAAATATCACCTAGGAGACCACCAACTCTGATGAACCCACAACAATTATACGTAGAACCATCAATTTTCCATTCAAGTCGAAACCACACAGTTGCAATACTCAGGAAAACAAAAACCCATATAACCGAGCCAAAAATATTTCATAACCAGAGTGAAGTCAGGAATAGCCAAAAGAGACATACCCATTAATCGAAGACCTTAAGACGAGAGGTGGTCGAGTGGTTTCAATTTTCCCAAAATCCGGAGCGCAATCACAATAGCTAGATCAAACAACAGTTCGATTAGGGTGATGGCCAACTGGAAGGATAAAGGTGACGTGCAGTAAATGCACGTCGCTTCCACCTATCTCACATTTAATCCATAGTACATACCAACGAGCCTTCATTAACACCATTAATCAACCAATGCATCGAGAATATCAATTCATTAACCATAGCATAGTCCATAAAAAATTGCAAAGCCATTGCTTCCATAATCCATTAAGGATTATAACATATGCATATCGATACCGATTGCATCAATCAACATGTAACCCATGTATTACCACTTGCCAAGAATGCGCCACCAAAAATTCCATGATATGCATATCACAATTAATCATTTTTTCTTAAAATTCCATTCCTCATTAGCTAAGGCTTAACGAATATTTTATGCATGTAGCGTTTTAGACTAGGTTCCTTTGCATTGTAATACTTTGCCCTCTTTTAAAAAAACTGCCCTTCATGTGACTTTACTAATAGGTTTGTTGTGTGGGTGCGAGAAGAACAATACCATATATGAATAGCAGGTTGTTGTGTCGTGAAGGGACAACATCTCACAGCTTAACTCATATCAATGACCACCATATTAATATCAACCATGTAATTTCTGTAGCTCAGCATCAGAACATGAACATAACTGCTACTAAATAATTCCAGGGGGTCCCACCTACTAGTATTATTTAGTTTTATAATAATAGCTTTAGCAACACTTTGCGGGTGGAACTACGTTGGCATTTTCAATCGTCAACAAGCTAGCAACTCCATGGGAAAATTTGTTCTTAACAAATTAGAACTCAGAACCCGTGGTTTCATAGACTAAGGAAAGTAATATCAAGAAGACGTAACTCGAATGGTTATGCAATAGGGGGAAGTGAGCGGATTTAATGGAAAGATGACCGGGAATTTGGGAATAACTCATGAAAAATGTTAAGTATGAGGGTTTTTTTTTACCACTGTATGCATAACCCATCGACCGAAATCTATTCTTTGACCTCCCATGAGGAAAATTTCCATATTTGCTCTTAACTCTCAATGGATGAAGAAATGGCGAGGAGAAGTGGGAGATAACCAATTCTTTATAAAACAATAATGGGAATGTATAGCAAGCTACTCAAGGTAGGTCCAGGTCTAGAAAGTGACCATCAGCCCAAGAGCACCAAGTTACCACTCTAGAAACCAGGAATACTAAAGCAACCAGGTATGCCATTAAACTGGGCCGCATCTCTGGTCGCATGCATGCATCTATCTCTCGGTTGAAAGGCCAATTCTTAGGGTCCTTTAGAGATGACACCCTAACAATTGTGTAAGCTTGATCGTTATTGACTAACAATGCTTTTGCGGAGGCATTGTTGTGGCAGAATTGATCCAACCTTCTACCTTGACCAAATCTTAAAAGATGATAAAGAAAAAAATTGTCACAGGAGTAATAATGCAGAAAATAGAGCAATATCAATAAACGACAGTGGTAAAAGATAGAAAAAAAATGTAGTAAAAGGTCAACTCAAAAAGCAAAAACTTGTAAGCAGAAAGGGAGGCACAAAAAATTGAAAGCAGAGCTAAACTACTAGTATACAAAAGAAAACCAAACAACGTAGATCTTTTTACATTGGTTCCACATAATGATTCAAGTGAGAACCGTTAGTGCCATAGGAAAACAATCGCTCTTGCAAATATTTTAGAATGTAAGAATTTGTACCTAAGACAATAGAACTCTTGAAAGGACCCAACCATAATTTCTGAAATTTTGAATGTCTTCCTCTATCAACATGAGCCAAATCCCACAACATAACTTTTTCATTGACCTTAAACTTGACAGTTTTGACACTTTTGTTGAAATATTTCTTAACGGTTTGTTGTCTCCTTTTAATATTATCCAAAGCAAACATTCTTTGTTCTTCCAAAGCCAATAATGCATTTACTCTTTGTGAAACATCTGAAGAATTTAGTTCTTCGGTCTGCAGCATCAACCATAAGGAAGAAAGTTCCAACTTGATTGGAAGGAGGGATTCTTGGTCATAAACCATCTGAAAAGGGGTACAACCAATACTTACTTTGGCAATAGTTCGATCTTCCTAGAGGCCATAAGTGAGGAGAGTGTGCCACTGGTGAGGTTTATCTTCGATGAGCGTTTTGACGATCCTTATCAGATTTTTATTAGTGGGCTTAGCTTGCCTATTTCCTTGGGGATAATAAGATGACGATGTGAAATGTTTAACCCCTAATTTGGCTAGAAACTGAGTCAACTTAGCATAAATGAAAGCGGGACCATTGTCTGTAATAATTTCCAACAAAAGACCAAATCTGGAAAAAATATTATTTTCAAGGAAAGAAATTACATGATCATCTGTGGAATGTTTAAGTGGGACAACTTCAGCCCATTTAGTAAAATAGTATGTGCCTGTTAATATGAAAACCTGCCTAGCTGAAGAAGGAGGGTTAATAGGACCAATAAAATCCAATCCCCATTTTGAAAAAGGAAAATCTGGTGAGACAGGTTGTAATGGCATGGCTGAAAGGCGTTCCTTCCTAGTAAATTTTTGGCATTTGTCGCAAGACCTCAAAAAAACATAAGAGTAACAAAAGATCGAAGTCGAATAATATCCCTTCCTAATAATATTGAAGGCAATGGTCCTTGCAGAAAAATGACCTCCTACATGAATGGAAGAGCTTGAAGAGTCGTGGGCTTCCTGCAACAATTTTTTTGTGTTTTCATTGTTTACACAGTGAAGTAGCACACCATCAACAGATATTCAAAATAACAAGTCTCCTATAATGACATATCTTTCAAATTCAAGACGAAGTCTTCTCCTTTGGTGAGTATCTAAGTTATCTTAACATCTTTGGTTCTGTAAATAATGAACCAAGTTTTTTTACCAAGGATGTTCAGACATAGGGAGGGTCTGATCGTCAATGTAAAAGAGGGATGAAAGGGAACTATCCTCTTTGTCAATTTCTTCACCATTTTCGACATGTTGAGCCAAGTGAAGGGCTAGGTCATGTCCCTTGATAGTGGTAGAATTCACTATATTTAAATCATGCTCCTGGATCGTGGCAAGCCAATGTGAAAGTTTTCCTAAAAGATAAGTTTGTGAGAGCAAAAAATTAACATCAGGCAAAGGGACTTTTACCAACGTGTTCTTACCTAATATGTAGTGGAGAAACTTTTCGATGGCCTTAACAAGAGAAAAAGTGTGTTTCTCAATAAAAGAGTATTTAAATATATCATCAAACAAACTTTAACTCATGTAAGCCACATGTTTTTCATTTCCTTGACCATCATCTTGCGTAAGGACAACAGAAATTGCCTCCTCAGTGGCATTAGTATAAATCGTGAATTCCTTCTCAAAATCTAGCTTCGCCAAAACCAGTGCAGAGCTTATTGCTTTCTTAATCCCTTCAAAAGCATTCCCAACCTCATCAGTCCAGGAAAAAGAATGGTCTTACTTAAGCAGATTATGGATTGGCTTGAACATCACTGCAAAATATATAACAAACCTACGGACGAAGTTAATAACTCCCATAAAGACTTAAACGTCTTTCTTGGAAGTAGGAGCAGGAAGGTTAAGGATAACAACGATTCTTTCAGGATCGATACTTATTCATGAATCAGAGACAATGTGTCCAAGGATCTTTCCCTCAGTAACACCAAAAATGGACTTGGAAGGGTTTAGGGAAATTCCTAATTTCCTACACTGCATGAGAACTTTTCTCAGATGGCCAAAATGATCTGATCGGATTTTAGAGTAAACTGTTAAGTCATCAAGGTAGATCTGAATGAGCTTACCGATCAAATCATCAAAAGATAATTGCATAGCTCTCTGAAAAGTGGCACCTGCATTAGATAACCCAAATGACATACGTTCATAAGCAAAGGTAGCCCAACGAGTAATAAAGGTGGTTTTATATTTATATACCCTTTTACCTTGATTTGATTGTAACCGGAAAAACCATCAAGTAAGGACATCATTTGTGACCCTGCAACCTGCTGCAAAATCATTTCCATGTTGGGAAGGGGGAAGTGGTCCTTTATACTAGCTCAATTTAATGCGCAAAAATCAGCGCATAATCTAATCTGACCAGTTGTCTTCCGAATAGGGACTAGATTTAAAACCCATTCAGAATACTTGACTGGAAAGATAATCTCAACATTCAAATTTTTTTCCAACTCCTTGTCTCCTACATCACTCAAAGAAAATGAACTCTCTAGAGGGGTCAAGCCTTTAGGAATCTTGTTATCTTCCATAGATATAATTTCCTTAGGCTTAAAAGGTTCATTTTGGATAAAATCACAAATGATCTTGTCATTGGGGAAGACCTACCAAGATTCTACATTGTCGGGAATATGTGGACGATATATGGATCGAAAGGTACAATCAGTTCTGTGAGGCAGAAGTTGTCGGGTAGGAGAAGATGCAAAAACAACTAATTGATCGACCATTGAGTTTAGTTCCCTCTTTAAGTGAGTGATATTGAAAGAGAATAGGTTCTAGATAAGAGCCCAAACCATTTGGGTGTATCGTTTCATCAACTTGTTTCTAGGGGAATAGATCTTACGTATGAGGTTAACAACAAGCTCGGAATCCCCAAAAACTGATAGGTGACCACAACCAAGATTATATGCATTTTCAATGCCTAATAATAGGGCTTCAAATTCGGTGACGTTATTTTTGCAAGCAAACTCCAATCTATAAGAAAAGTTGTGGATTTTCCCTACAGGTGAAATTAAGACAACACCAGCTCCATTTCCCTCATTAGAGCATGAACCATCAAAGTGCATGTGCCACATACCATCATCTAGATTGATTTGTTACAAAGGAATATTATCCTCCTCAGCAAAGATAGAGTATACTCCTGGGTCTTCTTTGAGATAGTTTACATTAGGTTGTGGGACACTCTCAATATAAGGGGATATCCTTCCTTTTCTAAGAACTATAATATTTTTTTTGTTTCGAGGAATGAATAAATATGTTTCGTCGAGTGAGAGGTATCCACCTGTTAAGGCTTGCCAATATCTTCCCAAAATAATTGAGTAATTTCTTATAGGCATATCAATTACCTAAATGCTAAGGGTCATCCTTATTTCAGGGTGAGCGCACAAAACTAAGGTCACATCCTTAATCTCACCTATGGTTTTTTGTTGTAGATTATTATAGGAAATCATGCTTCTGGAATTTTCATCTATACAAGAAAAGCCTAGCTCTTCCATAATAATCTTCAACATCACACTTGGGCCCAAACCACCATCAATGAGGCAACAATGGGCAAATTTATCCATAATTTTTACCGAAATATAGAAGGGGGAATTTTTTACAGGGTATCTAAAGTTATGTACACCTATTTTATTTACAAAAGAATCCTCTTCATTTACCTCCTCGGAAATATTGGCTACAACAGAAGCTTTTCCTTCCATGAATCGTTTCAAATTCATCTGTTGTTCAAGGATGACAACCATGTCTAGGAGGGTTGCATCTGCCTTAATGTTGGCCAATTGATTCAGGATATTGTATTTGGAAGAGGGGAGAGAGGGGGTGATTCCTTGACTCTCAGTAATTTTAGGAACCTGGGGTGAAACAATGATTGAGGATGAACTCGGGCTAGAAGAACTGCGAGGAGGGTCAAATTTGCCTATTGGGGCATAGACTTTGTTCCTAGTATTGATGACCATGACATATTCTAGCTCGAAAAAATCTAGGACAATAATAGTAGCTTCTAGCCTTTTACCATAGATCTTGTCTCTGACACTCTTCCTTACCTGACATGTTGTTTCTTCATGGTGTTCCTTGCAAAAGTTACACCAACCCCTAGGCAGGGTAGCTTTGGGCTGAGGATTATTTCCAACCAGACTTCTAAAAGGAGGGGCATAAGAGGATGAATCTCCAGGGGTGAGAGGGTTGGCAATACCTTTCCACTCAAAAGCTATCATACGATTATTCATATCTTTTACCAACTATAAGAGAGTGGACATATCTGTCTATCTAACTGATTCTTACTGGGGTAGACCAGTTCATTCAAGTCATTCCTCGTACTCTGAGCAAGTGTGTAGAGCGGAACTGAGATTATAAATGTCCTTTTCTTCAAGCTTGTGATGGTAAGGAGAAGGAAATGCATTGTAGTAATGCATGTAGGCGGCTTGGTTCCGGGGGTGTATAAGTTCGGGGATTTGGTTATACAACTTGGTAAAACTCAAGTTTAAGGACCCGATGGTCTCACCATCTTTGTAAGTGACATTATTATACTCCCTTAACTTCTCAACAGGGATTTTGGATTGCTCGTAAGTGGATCAGAACCAATAAATGATCTCCTCCCAAGTAGACAATATGTTAGGAGGAAGGTCAAAGAAATCAGTCCCAACTTTTCCTTCGAAGGAATTGACAAACATGCGCATGCAAGTGTCATTTTCGTTAGCTCCTATATTATGAAAAGCAATCGAAAATGCCACTAGGTGTTTATTAGTACTGACAATGTTATTTCCTGAAAACTTAGGCAAATGCTCTTTAAAATTTGGAAGTGGGCGAGTAGCAGGTGATAGGTTAAGAGGAGAAGATACATGCCATGGTGTGGTTGTGGCATATTCTTCGAACTGAAAGAGGCCATACTTTTTAATGAATTTGGTGGGGTTTGTAGTATATTAGATCGGGGTATGGTGGTTGTACAAGCTACCAATCACTGATGACGATGAAGATTGGGAAGATGGATCACTTCCAGTTCCACCAGAGCCACCACTAGATGCCATTCTGTGTATGATAGGTAAGGAAAAGAACGACGAGCTGGATGAATCAGAAAACATTCTCCTTAGAGCACTTTGTTGGGTAGATAACACAACGTTTCTCCTTCCTATTTCAGCAATAGGGTTGATTTTGGGTGACAAACCTCTTCCTCTTCTAGAAGCACGAGAATCTAAGGACATGAAAGAAAGGCCAAAAATGAAGAAACGAAAGGTTATTTTTGATTTCTCGGTTGCCTTGCAACAATAACAGTCATGAATAGAAAAATAGTCAAAGAATAAAAACAAAAAAGAAGGATGTATTGATGAAAAATTGAGTATAGAGTTTAACCAGAGAGATATCAAAGTTCTCCCAGTATGGTCACCAAATAACTGTTGAGGAAAAGATATGAATTGATCTTACTCAAGCATTTTCAGACTTTACTTGAATAAAGTAAAGTAGACGGGAATATCACCTTATGTTTATAGCCAACAAAAATATATATCCTAACTCACAAGTATTAATTACAAGTGCTTAGGCTAGTCTTTTATCAACAAAAAGCTTACTGGAAATTCACTTTTTATGTATTTTCTGAAAAATATCAGTTGCTCAAATAAATGTAGGAACATAAGTAAAGACACCAAGATAATAATCAATGTAGATGAGACATAAAGCAATCCCTTATTTCATTCCAATTCACCAAAGAGTCATTGTCTTTACAAAACTTCACACATAAATCTTGGACCAAAGTCAAACTTAGAAATCCCCGATGGAACATACAAAAGGACCTCTGACAGAAAACCAAAATTGAACTCTAAAAGCTAGATCANCTGCACAATAGCCTTTATCAGTCATGAAAGTTAATTCAAAAACATACAAGTCTACACATAGTATCAAATATAGATCAACACCTCTGAAGAACAAGTGTCTGAATGATTTGATTCAGCCTTGAATGCGGTTGTCTATAATAAGACCCTGCTATCACAAAAGATAATTAGGCTATGATGAATATATGAATGAATGAAAACTGAACTATCTCAACATAACTCAAAGATAAAACCTTAGCATGCTTTGTGCTTCTATCCCCCCTTGTTCCTCTCCTTAGTTCATCCTTTAACAATTTAGAATTGGTTAGAGTAGTTGAACTAACTTATTAGTTAAGTTAACATAAGGCCTTAACTAACTTTAGTTAGGGGGACCAATAGTAATTATAATAAGGATCATCATTAAATGATAACTAGTAGGTGGGGACCCTTGTGACTCCTTTTAGTTCATAACTATCCTACCATCATAACATAATCCATTAGTTAAGAAAACACAATTCCTTGTGCCTCCCATCAACATATATACTTTTGGAAATTTCAACTCATTAAAATTGAAATTATTTCAAAAATAATACTCCATATATTGAAAATAAAACATGCTATCCAAAATCCCTGAAGTCATCCTGTCATTGCGAGACTTGGAAAGGAGACCTTTCAGGCCTAGGTAGAGCTACTTCCTGCCCAATCCAACCGAAGAATCCTGCGTGTGTAATCGATTAGAAAATAGTCTCTTTGAATAGCCATGCAGGACAACTCTTAAAATATGAAATAGATTTGTCTCGGAATGTATCAAGCTCATGCAATCCAATCCATACAAATTGTTTTAACACTAATCAATGAGCAGAGGGGTGGAAAAAATGTTCAGGGATACATGAGGGGTTTGTAATTAACAAAAATATGATATAATGAAAGTTAAGAGATATGGTCACTGCTCAATGATAACAACAATCAACTGTAAACAAACCAATAAACCTTACTGCAATCCACACAGAATTATGCCACTTTTATCCAATCTAACACAAAATCTTCCTTAGTTGTGATCAATATCAGAACAGGGGGTGAACAAAATGAATATGGGATATGTGAGGGGTTTGTAATTAGAGAAAAATGAGATAATGAGGGGGAAATAAAATGTTTACTATTCATGATATTAATCAAGCAATCCATAACATATTTGTAGTAAGGAAAATATGCATCAACCAACAATTGGATGATTGAGTAATATTTCCTGTACATTTGCCTAATTTCACTGCCCATTAATATCCAACACAGTGCCATTACAACAGAAGTATTTCACACTCTTTGCAAGAGGTTTTGTCCCTCTTAATTGTACGTTCTACATTTTATAACAATCAACAACAACACTCATTACCAATGTGTAGATTTTAACATCGATCACCACCATACAATTTCCAAGTCCACATCTATATTTCCAAGTAGTGTTTCCAAAAATAACAATGAAGTCTCCATTTCTGTAATAAAGCCAATCAAGATATGTAATGATATTCGTCCCCATACGTATATATGCAGTGGAAAAATCGAAATGATCAAGACCTCACATGTCACGCCTGAAAAGCAATTGACGATAACCGACAATCAACATTTAGACAGGCTATGCATAAGTAAATTTTTGAAACCATGTAACCATGCCACTTTGAAACAAATATCTCAGTGCGACTTAAAACCAAGCCAAACATTCCAGACAACTATCATCAACAATGATCAATTTTCAAAAAGAGAACACACTTAGAATTTGGGAGTATCACTGGGCATACAAACAAGCCATCTATATTATATGTGGTGCACAACTGAGAGGATTCCACTGTCATAATTCCCATAACCACGCAACGATATAATTCAAAAATACATTCTGGTCCATTTATTAAGCCGCCCGTGAGTGACCAGGCTGCACACATTCAAGTGTATTCTACCAATGACAAAAAAAATGAAGTAAACATATCCAATCCAATCTTCTAATTCTCAAAACATCATCTACAAGATGCGACATGTGTGAACAACACGAAACCCCTGTGACTAATGTCAACCATTATCAGAACATCATGAGCACCACTCTAACAGTCGTATAATAACCAACAATTCGACACTGTGGTAAGGGAAACAGTAGGCCAACAAGCGTGATAATGGTATATACCCATGAGAAAAAATGGAAATGACAGAGGCCCTTTCATAATAAAAAAAAAATATTCCTTGACTATAGGATGGCGACTGTGACTCTTAGAAGTGCAATTGGCAATGCGAGGCTCATTCCATTACCATAGAGGTAGTGATCAACACCATACTAACATGACTTCTCTACAAATCATAGGTGAGCCTGTATTCGAAGTAAAAGGCCAAAATAAACTTAACATGCTCGACATACTCCTTATGCAACTCCAGTATGGAGGGTTTGTGGGTTTGCACAGTAGCCATTGCAGGAAGGCGGCACCAACTGTGGTGAATCTTTGAGCTAAAGGCACACGCTCAAGGAGGACCATGATGCTTGTGGACGAGAAGCATTTACTTAAGAGAGTTGGACAGGGTTCTAGTTAAACCCAGGAACCACGAAGATAATCATCTATTCATCTTTTTAAAAGAAAAATCTTTAAACAAAACGTAGTGGTAACAAAATCTATCACTCAGGAGACCACCAAATCTGATGAACCCACAACAATTATACGCAGAACCATCGATTTTCCATTCAAGTCGAAACCACATAGTTGCAATACTCAGGACAACACAAACCCATACAATTGAGCCAAAAATATTTCATAACCAGAGTGAAGTCAGGAATGGCCAAAAGAGACATACCTGTTAATCAAAGACCTTAAGACGAGAGGTGGCTGAGAGGTTTCAATCTGCCCAAAATTCGGAGCACAATCACAACAGCTAGATCAAACAACAATTCGATTAGGGTGATGGCCAACTAGAAGGGTAAAGGTGACGTGCATTAAATGTACGTCGCTTCCACCTATCTCACATTTACTCCATAGTACATGCCAACAAGCCTTCCTTAACACCATTAATCAACCAATGCATCGAGAATATCAATTCATTAACCATAGCATAGTCCATAAAAAATTGCAAAGCCATTGCTTCCATAAGCCACTAAGGATTATAACATATGCATATTGGTAACGATTGCATCATTCAATGTGTAACCCATGTATTACCACTTTCCAAGAATGCACCACCAAAACTTCCATGATATGCATATCACAGTGAATCATTTTTTCTTAAAATGTCATTCCTCGCTAGCTAATGCTTAATGAATATTTTATGCATGTAGTGTTTCAGACTAGGTTCCTTTGCCTTGTAATACTTTTCCCTCTTTTTAAAAAGCTTCCCTTCATGTGACTTTACTAACAGGTTTGTTGTGTGGGTGCGAGAAGAACAATACCATAAATGAATAGCAAGTTGTTGTGTCGTGAATGGACAACATCTCACATCTTAACTCATATCAATGACCACCATATTAATATCAACCCTGTAATTTATGTAGCTCAGTATCATAACATGAATAGACCTGCTACTAAATAATTCCAGGGGGTCCCACCTACTAGTATTATTTAGTTTTATAATAATAGCTTTAGCAACACTTTGCGGGCGGAACTATGTTGGTGTTTTCAATCGTCAACACCTGTCTGTTGGTTATTTGTTGTGCATGGCATGTTGTTTACTTCTTTATGTCATAGCATGGATCTTGATGTATGCATACGGGTCTTCCATTCCTGACTTCGGATTGATATCAGTTCAGAGGCGAGTTTTTGCAGTAGCGTGGCCAACCTGTGGGTCGTTGGATACGTTGTAGGTTAGCGTGGCCAGCCTGTGGGTGGTTGGGTACGTTACATGGTGGTGAATTTGATCGTGATTCTTTCTTTCGACTTTTCTCTAGATCGTCTACTCCCTCTAGAACTCTCATATTTATCTTCAAACATCTCCTTTACCTATTGGCTATCCATCCTTCCACGTAATTGAAACTCTATCAACTTCTCTAACTCTCTTGTATGACCCTTCTTGAGGTTGATCTCCTTGCATGATTCATCAAGCCTCTTCATCAATTTTTTCATCTACTCTCGGAATCGCTTTTCAAGCACCACAACCCTTTTTAAGCATGCTTGTCTCTGACACTCTTCTCATGACGACTCCCTATACCTCAATAAATTTTGTATCCTAACTCATGGATCCCTGCTTGAATCACCTACCCCTCATGCGCACAGGGTTTTACTTGGCCATTTTACCCAAAGGAATCGATAGCATTCCCTATTCCACCAACAAGATATTCATCCACAAAGGAATTTCTCTCAGTAATCTCCCTCGGGCTCCCTCATAAAATACTGCTTCCGACTTTGAGAATGACTAGTGATTTTTCACGGTAAATTCAATGATGTATCCTTCGAGGGTAGTTTGGACCCAAAAGTCCATAGCTTGACAAATTTGGTGGTCCAACTTGTGAAGAGAAATGAGCCACTCAATCATCCAGTTAAATATTTTCTTGACACAATCTTTATATTATGGCACTTCTTGTAACCGTTTGAGCCACTGGTAAACCTCCTATGGGAATCAGATCCATAAGATTTTGTATTGATCACTCACTGGTTCAGAATAAAAGACTGCATCCTTCACAACCCTCAAAATTTTCTATCATAACTCATTTTCTTGAAATATAAACTCGTCACACCTTCTTTCCCACCATATTTCAATGTCAGACTTAAAGATGTGATGTTGAATCCTTTGAAAACTTTCTCAGAAGCGAAGTCCCATCAACATAACCATTCATTGGCGCAAAATTGGAGATTGGGGTTCTTGAAGGTTACCAAAAAAGGTACCATTGTAGTCTAGTTGCGCTGGCATATTCAACCTTCCGCAAGGGAAGGAAGTCTCACCTGAAGCATATCCAATACTATGTGTGATACAACGAATTACAAATGACACATCATCAGATCTAGCATACCATAGCACAATTCCATACTTAAATGTATAGAGATCATAGCATTAGAATCCTTAGATAGGTAAAGATAATGAACAATCAATGTTGCACAACATTAAAGAAAACACATACATTACAAAAGTTGCTAAAACAATAATGTAATTAGTAAATACATAACACAGAACAAATTACGCAAGAAAGAGTCCATATATTCATCCTCATAATAATAAATTTTTAAGTATCTGAATAATTCTTCATATATTCATACCCCAGACTATCATAAATGAAATTGTTCTTCATATGGAGATTTATACAATAATATCAATAATGATATATCTGATCTAAACTCTCACAGTTTGCATAGTTGTAGTTCTTGTTCAACAATACTCAATAACTACAAAAATCAACGCTCCACATCGACAGGGGCAATAAAAATAGACCCAATGGGAAACCCATAACTAAAACTTAGAATAAAACAAAACAACAGAGAACATAATCAAAACCCAAACTTGAACAAAATTCAACTAGACTCGAACTAAAATCAACAACCCGAGCCCATTACATAACTAATGCTTTATAAATTTTCCTCGGGTCTTATTGGCTTCTTGATTTCGCATCCTTCTGGCATGCACTTGAATGTTCCATATATTTTCGTTGCTTTTCTAGTTAGCACATCACTCTTTTTCCTTGCTGGTGCATTGGCAGTTATATTTTCACCACTTGTATATAATGTTGATGTTCTCTAGGGTTTTGCAAAATATTTATGCCTCCACAAAACCGGTTCTTCAAAACGAAGGGCCCAACAGGCATCTACCACAATCCTTGACTTATCCTGAGTCAACTTTATGTCGGTTTGTTGTGGTCACCTTCAAAACAAAGGGCCCAACACTGTCATCCATGCAAATTCTCCCCCCTCCTCAAATGAAAGCATCCTTTTATGCTCCCCTTCAACCAAAACTACCTGCAAAACCCACTCCTAACCCCAATAATGGAAGGCTAGGACAACCAATGCAAGTTGTAGGACTTGCTACCTTCCTAACCTATTCAATATCCTCCTTGGATTGTAATGATATTCACCTTCGATCTGAGAGGAATATAACCAAATACCAACCTCATGTTACTATTGAATATCTTAATGAGGATATTCAAAATAAGGAGTCAGAACAAGTGCAATCTTAGGAACCTTAAAAAAATAGCAATGCCCACCCTCAATTTTAGAACCCAACCTATATTGAAAGGTTAAGCCTAGAGAAAGCTTGTACTCAACTTGAATTTGATTTCATGGGAGAGCTAAAAAATGTGTGTGAAAATACCTCTTTTTCAATCCATTAAAGATGTACCTATTTATTCAAAAGCGGTACCAGAACTGTGTATTTGGAAACCTGGTAGAAAACGAAAAGACCCTCAAACTGTGCATGTCATGGAAAAATTATCTAACCTAATGATGGGAGGAGTTATTGCAGCTAAATACTATGATCCTAGTAGTCCTGATGCTAATTTGCAAATTAACAATACCCTCATTTGTAAAACATTAATCGAATTAGGAGCTGTCATTAATGTGATGACATGAGAAACCATGCAATATTTAGGACTCACTGGTCTTAGAGAAACCCCCATTGTCCTTCAACTAGCCGACATATCAACCATTAAACCAAAAGGTATATTGAAAGATGTAGTAATATGTGTGGATTCATGGGAATATCCCATGGATTTCATAGTCCTACAACCCAAGACCTCTTTGGGAGGGTATCCTTTAATTTTAGGGAGACCATGGTTGGCCACGACCGATGCTTATATCAGCTGTAGATTCAGAAACATGACTATCTCTCACGGGTCTTCAACGGAAAAATTAACCCTCTATTCTCCTACTAAGCCTAGTATAGATTTGGACCCACCACTTTGGGTCGAAGGAGAAGATAGTGATGACGATGAAGAGGCTCATCAAGTCCTCTCCATAGACCAATATTTTTACATTACAGAGAAAACAAAAGATCAAGAAATAGGTGATTTCATAGCCTCCTCCTCCTCCTTAAACAACTCACAAATCCTTGACCAAATAATGCATCTTGAGGCTCAATATTCTCTCGCTATAGTAGATACCCCACCTATAGAACATGAAGTACCACAAAAATATGAAGATTCCCCTTTAGAAACTATAGAAATTGCCCCTAGAAAAACCTTGAAAATTAATTGAGGGCTCTACGAACAACAAAAAGTGTGATTGATATAAGTATTACAAAAACATGTTCATGCATTTGCCTGGAGTTACACTGACATGAAGGGAATCCATCCTGATCTATGCACACACAACATTTATATCAAGGAAGGATCCTGACCCATCCTCCAACCTCAGTGTAGGATGAATCCAACCCTAAAAGACATAGTCAAGGACGAGTTACAAAAGTTGCTTAGTGTTGGCTTCATTTATCCCATATTTGAAGGTCAGTGGGTTTCTCCTCTTATCATTGTACCTAAAAAGGAGAATAAATGGAGAATTCACACAGACTTTCATGAACATAACAAGGCTACACATAAAAACCATTTCTTGCTTCCCTTTATTGACCATGTCCTGAATACATTAGCAGAAAATAAATATTTTTCTTTCCTTGATGGTTTCAGTGGCTATAATCAAATCTAGATCACACCGAATGATCCAGGAGGATCCAAAATGCTCAAACATTGATTTTCTCAAGTTCTTTTAAAAATGACTCCATTTTGTAGAGCTAGAGAATAGCTTTCCAACAACGCAAAAATCATCTCAAACGAAGTTTGTATGCAAAAGTTATGGCCAGTCAAAGTTTGGTCAAACCAGGAAAGAAATCAAGCAGGGGTGCCACGTAGATTATCCATAAAGGTAGTACAACTGACATGATGACATCATGCTAACATCAACAAGATGATGTGGTAGCAGGAGAGGCTTCCATGTGTCACCCATTTTTGGAATTTTTAGGCACCCATGTGGACCAATAAAAATGTGCCATGTGTCATCCGTACAAATGATGTGGCATATGTGCAATGATGTGGCATGTGATAGGTGGAAGGTACAATCAACATCCGTACGCTGACATGAAAATGACTAGGTGGTGATGTGGCAGTACCAACAAGTGCCACATGGTAGTGACTATACAATATAGTTGGCAGGTGACATGGCATGGTGTGAGGTGGACCAATCACGAGTTGGCACGTGGCAATGTCGAATTGGCCAATGATGGTTCAAGACCCGAACTCCAAGGGGGTCAATTCGTTGGTTATGTTATTTAATTT
>SNQJ01S0086549.1:9360-20918 GCA_010110895.2 Picea sitchensis | reverse complement strand
GTAATGGTTAATAGTTATAACAAATAACCAACGAATATACTATTTGGTGGTTTGAACTTGGGAGCTTCAGGGTATACTCCAAAAGTTTTAACCACTATTCCAACCATTTCAGTAATTTTAATTAATGACATTTAATTGATTTTATTGTATAATTAATTTATGTTGTAACCATGCCAATTGATTTAGATTTGGTTTTTGGCCTATATAAGCTCAGTGCCCGACCTTCATACGACATGGATTTGCATGCCAGATGGGAATGTGTGACAAGAGTGGGTTTTCCATAGTTTTTGACACGAAGTTCAAGTTTGTCTTGGTTTGCATGCAAGAGGTGCTCATAGTTTTGGTTTGCCTCGTTTTGTGTGCTATAGAGTTCTTTGAGGGAAGTATAGAGTGTTTATACTCATTTTTCTCAGAATTTCGAGAGGAATCTGATGGTGATGTTTATTTTGTGTAAAATTCTATATATGAAAAGTCTTAGTCCAATTTGTCATGTATGAGACCCATAGTCTCGTTATGTATGCAAAAGGGGGTCTTTAAGCACTGGTTCATGACATAGTCGAGTTTATACTCGGTTTTCTCGTAATTTTGTAAGGAATTCAGTAATGACCTCTTTTTCTAGGATTGAGAAGCATAATTGAACGATGTCTTCAAAAACTTGGTATTTGTAAGTACATTCAGTCTAATTTTGGCATTTGAGCATTAAAGAGCGGTCTCGCTTATTGAAAAGGGACACAGAGACGTAGCCCAAGATGGGTGAACTCCATTAACAATTTTTTTATGTGTCATTTTCATTGTTGTTGATATTACTTTACTTCATTTCAACATTTTATTTCGTCAAGTTATTCATCAATCTTATTGAAGTTTATTGATAGGTAAGACATTAAGATGTTATTTGAAAATAGTCAAAGATGATCTTCACTTCTGAATTTGGTATGTTGTTTATATATACTTAAGAAATAATTTTGACATCTAAGGATTTTCAGATTAAGTTGGTATCAAAGAAGGTTTTGACATTTATTTGTGAGTGAATTCTTACGAGGTCCAAATTCAAGCGAGGTGAAGGCAAGATTGCAAGTTATAATCCTGAAATTGGTTCAAGGAGCTTCACTCAAAGAGAAAATATGGCTTCACCAAGAAGGTCAGGTCCTTATGACTCTAAAGATGATTTCTTCAAGGAATTTAATTTAATGAAGGCCATGGTGGAAGAAATGTATGAGGATCGAAAGAAGGCTAAGGGAGAAAGTATGTCAATAAAAACTAAAGTACTTAAAGAAGAAGGAGAAGTTGAAGAACCTCTAAATCCTCCTTTATGCCCATCATCATCATCTTCATCTTCTTCTTTTGATAGAAGTGAACATTCTTCACATAAGAGGAAAAATAATTCCAAGAAGTCTTCTCGTTCTTGTGATTTGCCTCTATTAAAGCTAGATGTAAAGTTTGATTTTCCTATCTACGATGGAGAGTTGAATTGAATGCAAAGAAGTTGGATAATTGGGTCAAACAGATTGAAGTATATTGCAGGATACATAAAATCATACAGGACACTTCAAAGATACGATTGGATACTCTTCGCCTGAGCGACACAACTTTGATATGGTGGGAGATTCAGACACAAGTTGATCTTATTCAACATGGTAAAATCATTTCTTCGTGGATTGAATTTGTTGTTGCATTAAGAAAACAATTTTATCCATTAGCTTTTATGAAAACATCAATGATTGCTTGGAAACATTTAATACAAGGAAAAGGGAAAAATGTTCAAGCTTATACACAAGAATTTAAGAGGAAGGCTTTGTCTTTGGGAATTCCATTACATACTCTTGAAACTCTTGTAAAATATATTGGTGGTATGCACTCATATATTCGACATACCATATTGATGTTTAATCCTACTAGTATTGACGAAGTATCAGTACAATCTACTCATCTTGAATCCAACAAAGGAAAATATGTTGAGGATGTGTCAAGGGAGCCACATGAATTTGAGGAGTAGTTGAAGTAAAAAGGAAGAGTAAGAAGACATCTACAGTGAAGAAGTATGAAGAGAAAAACCCTACATGTTATCACTGCGAGAAGAAAGGACACAATGAGAAGCATTGTTGGAAGTTGCATCCAGAATTGAAGCCAAAATGGGCTCAGCATAGAAAGGGTAAAAACTAGACCATGATCATAGTTCATGATCTTGGATCAGATTCTGAAGATGAAACCAAGGTTACAAAAATGGGAATCAAAGGTAAATCTTTTGTTGCAAGTTTCAGTTTGTGTGCTTCTTCTGCAAAGTCTAAAGTAATCCCGGATGGAAGGAAAAGATAATACATGTTTCATTTAAAAGTTATCTCAAAGCACATTAAGATTGATACACTTGTTGATAGTGGATCACAAGTAAATCTTATTTCAGATAAAGTTGTTCAGAATTTTGGATTGGAAATTAGGCCTCATCATAGACATTATTGTTTGGGATGGATTTGTGATAATGCTTACGTACAGGTAACTAAGAAATGTGAGTTACAATTTGAGATCACATCCAATTTCATTGATGAGGTAGAGTTAGACATGGTTCCACTTGACATTTGCAGGATGGTTTTGGGAAGTCCATATTTGTATGATAGGAAGGCCATTTTCTAAAGGAAACCAAATAAGTATCATATTTTCAAGGATGGGATTGAGTTCATTGTGAGAGATCATCAGAAGAAGACTAATTTGACAATTGTCACTACAGGGAACATGAAAATGCTAGTTAATGCTAGTATACAGGATCCAGATTTACAGCCTATGGTTGAAAGTAAAACATGTTCTTTGTTTGATGTTGTTCCTATTAATAAGGGAAAATATGTTGATGGTTCATTTTCTTTCGCATATGTATATTTAGTTTTGTTGTTCAATTTATTACTAATAAGTGGAATATGGCTTCTTACTACAACAATGAATGACAGAGTTTGTGAATTTAAGGGAATGGTTAACTTGGTCAACAATGTTGTTTCAGTCTTTGTTATTATTATGATGAGTTAGTTGCTCGTTATCCAATAAGGAAGGATGGATAATACTGGAAAAGTGAGGTGATAGTGCCCTCACTTTATTTATGAATGATCCATACTTTTGTAGGTCCAAAATTTCTTCAGTGGGGAGGTGTGATCGAGGAGGATTCACAACGCTCAAAAGTGATCTAGGAGGATCCAAAATGCTCAAACATTTATCTTCTCAAATTATTTTGAAAATGACTCCATTGTGTATAGCTTAGAGATAGATTTCCAACGATGCAAAAATTGTCTCAAATAGAGTTTGTATGCAAAAGTTATAACCAGTCAAAGTTTGGTCTAACTAGGGAAAAAGTCAAGCAGGGGTGCCATGTGGAAATCCCATTTGATGTCGTGTGTCCTATCCATACATGTTGTACAAATGACAAGATGACATCATTCTAGCATCAACAAGCTGACATGGAAGCATGAGAAGCTGCTATGTGTCACTTATCTTGGGCATTTTTAGGTACCCATGTGGACCAATAGAATGTGCCACATGTCATCTGTACGGATGACATGGCATGTGACAGGTGGTAGGTACAGTCAACATCCGTACATTTTTTTGAAATGAACACTTGACACTAAGAGGGGAGGGGGGTGAATCAGTGTCACAAAACTTTGGACAATTTTCCACTTTTCATAAATTAACTAAACAACACATATTTATTTCATTTTCTCAATCAATATATAAAAGAATAAATATTTTATTTATTTATTTTTCTTGAATAAATACATAAGATCAATATTTGAATATCTTCATCTTCAAGCAACTATGAGAGACCCAACTCTATATTACAAGACCCAACTTGTAGTTCTCAGATCCAACTGAGAAATGAGGAATCCAATCCTCATAACAAGTCCCAGCTTGTTGATCTCAGATCCAACTGAGATGTGAGGAATCCAATCCTCATACAAGACCCAGTGTGTAAATAGGCACCAACTTGATAAAATGAACTTTCATTCAATCCATTATATATATATATACACACACACACACACACACACACACACACACACACACACACTTCAACAAATTCAACTACACTTTCTTCTCACCATTCTTTCTTGTTTATATAGTCTTCCAACTGGTGTGAGTTTGAATCATTGCATCTTTTGATATTGAACCATTGTACCTTTTCATTTAAATGATGATATTAAACTATAAATAATATCAGTTTTCCTTTTATCCTTTATTCATAATGCTCGTGATTTAACTCTCTTAATCATGATTGTGTGTCGGTTCTTTTGTCTTCATGAGTTGATCATAGACATGGATCGACTCATTATATCATTCTCCTACTTCTTCTATGTCCTCAGTTCACCAACATATCATATTCGATCTTTTTACCGATTCTCTATATTGTTCTAGTGTTAAATCTCTATCGAATTATTCTACAGACCTTAAGTTGTTTATAGAAATGAAGTATGTATGAGGCGCTTCCTTCAAACCATTTACATGTGACCATATGCACAAAACCACAGGCTTATTGATTTAATTATTGCTTCTTCTTTTACCCTTTTCTTTTTAGCCCCCATATGTCCAGTGTTGGGACCATGTTCTCTGGTACTTCGTCCTTCGGGACTTCATGCCTGTGAAACCTTTCAAATCTCCCAAAGAAAATTTCACTGAAGTGCGTATATGGATTTTCACTAGTAGATCGGACGTTCCATATGTAATCTTTCGTGAACAAAAGATCCTTACTTATCTAGAGGCTTCAATCACAATCGACGATTATGACTTAATCAAGAGTTGAGATGAACGATTCTCATTCACTCCGAAACTTTGGCTATTTGTGGCTCCTGTACTTTGGAGTAGAAATTCCTCTGGAGTGATTACCTATCGAATAAGTCATAAAGCAGTGATGACCGCTTGTTGTCAGTTAACACCTCCACTTACGCTATCCTTCCACTATGCTTGATCATCGATTGAGAATGCTCTCGAAGTAGATCAATTTTTAGCGTTACTTCGTGATTTATGCTTACTCTATCTTTCCACTGTACTTTGATCAACAACTATGACTTAATCAAAGGTTGAGATGGATGGCCATGATTATTCATTGATCTGTGTCTCGGATCAATGATTCAGAATTCTCCTAAAGTTATCTTAGATCAACGATCAACGTTGACTTTGGCCTTCAACGCTTCGGGCAGTTACTAGTGTTAGAAACTAGTTTGCCCCGAAGTACATACTCCCGAAGTGACATAACTTGTTGATTTCACTGTTGACTTGGCACTGGTCGAGTGGATGCCACGTGTCACTTATATTTGTGACTTACATGTACATGAAATGCCAATTGGATGTTGACACTTTTCACCATCTGATTTCGCCACATGTCCTTAATGACGTGGTCTGTTGACATGGATCTTCTGTCGCGACACATATCCTCTTGTTGGATCTAATGACTGTGATTAGTTATAGATCAATGGTCTAGATTCATTTCGACCTTCGGGAATTTGGGTTATCCATTCCCAATTCTCAACGATTGGTATATTACCCAAAGTGTCCTCGAATCAGATGACTCATGTCCACTTCGAGACTTCGGCCTTTGGGTAATGTTACCCGTTCTGGGATTCTTTTCTCCAGAGTAGTCAACGTCGGAGTTGACTATTGTTGATCTAATGGTTCCCCTTTTCTATTCCAGATCGATGACTAATACTTAACTCCAGATCAAATATTGATCTAATGGCTGGGAAACCTCCCAAAGCTCCTACTTCAGATCTGTCGGTTGAGATCTAATTCCTCTAACTTCCCCTTAATATGACAGTCCTGGACTATCTTGAAATGATAATGGACAGCTCATGTGCATCATATCTTCTCAGCTTTTGGGTTTATACTTGGTTTCCAACTGAACCAAGGATATCTGCATGCTCTGATATTTTGCAATCTAATATGTTTCCTCTCCCGAGATTTTAGGTAGATTATTTTTCACCTAGTGTTATGTCTTATGTGCGATTACTCCTGAAAACTATCTCAATGAACATGATTCTTCCTTGAATCCTTTGGAGTTTTCTTGTGGGGATTTCTATCCCGATGGCATTTCTACAATGTGCTCTTCCTTCTGAGCTTTCATTAATGTCCTTGCTTCTGAGTTTGAATCTCTGCATAGTGTTTGACATTTTCATTCTCTGCATATTGTTTGACATTTTCATTCTCTGCTAACTGTTATACTGTTTTCATCAATGAAAATTCATCAATGAAAACTCATTAATGACAATTCATCACAACAACTTATCATCACATAACAATGACATCGACTGTTGACATCAATGATAATATGTCCAACACATTTATGTGGCAATGATTGGGCAGTGATGTGGAACTACTAGCAAGTGGCATGTGGTAGTGACCATACAATACAATATAGTTGGCAGGTGACATGGCATGGTCTGAGGAGAAGCAATCACACGCTGCCACGTGGTAGGCCCAGATTGGACAATGATGGTTCAAGAACCAAACTCTGAGGGGGTCAATTCATTGTTTCTATTATTTAATTTATATATATATATATATATATATATATATATATTTCACAACCAAACAAATTTATGTAAGGGTTAATAGTTATAACAAATAACCAACGAATATGTTATTTGGTGGTTTGAACCCGAGACCTCCGAGGTATATTCCAAAAGTTTTAACCAATATGAAAACCATTTCAATTATGTTAATTAATGACATTTAATTGATTTTGTTGTATAATTAATTTTTGTTGTAACTGTTAGCACTGAAAGTCACCCTCAGTTTGCGGGAGGATAAGCCCAGTACCCATCAGAGTTTTTGGTGGATGTTGGTTTTATGTGAGTGGAGGTCAATGGAAAAAAATCAATATATGAATGATGTTCAACACAGAACTGGACGAGAAGTGCACAGGGAAGTGAGGGCCACAACGAACTTCAGTCGGTGAATTCAGTTTAAGTGTGAGCAGAGGGAAGACTTAGTGAGAAAGGTGAATAAGACTATTATGAGCATCAGGATTTCAAGCAGCGTCAAGAAGAAAAACTTAGACTCAAGATCACTCTTAAGCTCAAGCTTCAGACACTGAAATATGTCCAAAAAACACAATCACAACAACACAATGACCAAACCTACATCACCATGCAGCTACAACAACACGACTGGATCCTCCATGCCCAAGCCATTCAGTGTAAGAGGGAAAAAGACAACAAGGGAGCTGACTAAAACTGGTCACAATACCACTGTAATCAAACCTACATTACAATACCATAACAAACCTCAAATGGATCCTCCATGCTCGAGTTTTTTAGCACAATTTTTACAAAGAGATGAAAAGAGGTTGACTTCTATTAATCTGAAAGTCTCAAATCTGATACATAACCAAAGAACAGTTCTGGCATCAAAACATTACAAAATAGGGAGCTTTGCTCAACCAAGTGACGACCTTAACCAAAATATCAAAACTAATTGTAATATCCCTCGGTCGAACCCAATTTTAAATGTAATGTAAGTGTACTTAAGCTGGTGAACTATTTTGACATCATTTTGTAATGCACCTTTCATGGCATAGTGCATGCATGTACTACGTAATAAAATGATGTAGTGTGCACATTCCTGGATACCGCGCGCAGTAACTAAAGTGTGCGCAGTATAGAGATCAGTGAACCTTGTGTATATGATATGTGTTATAGGCTGGTGAGCCATTTATTATAAGTTGGGATGCTTATGTTTTGGAATTAGGCCAGAGCGCCTAGATGTTAAAGGCTAGTGTGCCTATTTTGTACATGTCTCAGAATTAATATAAAATACATTACTATGCACAGACCGACCATGATAAAAGAGATGGGGGACTGAATTCCACCAGTTAGGGAAAGGGAGGGCCAAAAGTTAAGGTAAAGGGCTAAGCTAGAGAGCTTAAGCCAAAAAGGAATATTATATCAATATTTCTTTAAAACATAAAGTATGGATAATTATGTTATCCTAAGTTCTAAAGTTGGGGACAAGTGGACCAAAGTAGATTCTAACATGAAAAGTGTCAAGTTGGGGACATGCATTCATATCCTGGGGACTTAGCTCATTTGCTCACTTTTTCACGAGGATTATTACTAGCAGATTCACCATCATTCTCACCATCACTTTTACGATCAACTTCACGATGATTCCTCCCATCACTCAGTCATCCAGTCAATGATTCCATGAACATTTTCATTCACGCAGTCTATTATCCTTAAGACATTCATTTCACTGTATCTGAGCTTGTTTCCATAACCATTTTTTATTGGTGTACCTGGTTATCTTGGGAGCAGGATTGAAGAAGTGGGTTGTTAGGCCCGTGGGAAATTGAAGAGGTGGGTTGTCAGGCCCGTGGGAAATTGAAGAGGTGGGTTGTCAGGCCCGTGAGAAATTCTCTAAGTGAGAGAATTGTTGGGGATTGATTTCCTGAAGGTTCTAAACTATAGCTACAGTGCTTTGAGACTTCCTATCCGACCTGTTGATGAAGCCCTGGAAAGGAAGTGGGGCAGCCGAGGGACTGTTGAGTAGAGAAGGGGCACACTTCCTTGGGTGGGACAGGCATGTGGGGAATGAGAGGCTATAGGCTGTTAGTTGAGTGATCACTTGAGACAAAGTCTTTCCTGTTGTCCATGAGCCTTTATCCTGGGTAGGAACCCCTTTACCTGGGTGGAGTTCCGTCCTAGCTCAGGGGTGACTCACTGTTGAGAGTGATGACCAGTGTAGTCTAAGGCTGGGAAGTTCGTGGACGGTCTGTATGCAGTTGGTGATAATATTTCCAAGATAAGTACTAATTGTGTGATAAATTTACATGCTACATTGTTATTTGCATGCTTATGTTTACAGTTTATCATATGTGTGATTATAATTGTCTGTATGTTTATGGGTATTTCCCTGTATATGTTGCATATATACGTTTACTGTTATTTCAGTATGAAATCGTATATTTACAGAATTTAATTGTTTGTTTAAGTTTATATGCAAAGCTTCCGCAAGAGTATTGCATGTGTATGTTATAATTGCATGCAGTTTAAAGAGAAAATTTATGTAGCATAGCTTAGTTGAATATTGGGTATGTTATAGTATGTTCCGCTGTGAGAGAACGAAAGTGTTCCCTCGGGTAGCGTGGCCCAATCATGGATGGTTGGGGGCGTTACAACATAGTATCAGAGCATGAAAGATTGTTATGGAGTGGCATTTCCCGGTCTGTGGGTGGCGGGGGAACGTTACAAATTGGTATCAGAGCTTCAGTTCCAACACTGAGCCTTGATGGGCCAGAGAGGTTTAATTGAAGTGAATATTCATAGAAGATTAATTTCAAAGTGACCAAATTTCAAGTCACAGAGCGTCCATGGTAAATTTTGGCACTGTGCGGAAAATGTTAGCGTGAAGGTGTGTGCAGTAAATTTTGGCACTACGCGGAAGAATATTGTGTGTGGATGCGCACGCTGAATTTAGCATTGTGTGGTGAGCACACACATAGTAATGTGCACATGGGGTGTGCAAGTATTGCAAAATATAGAGGAGTTTGGTTGGTGCGCGCATAGTATGAGTATAAGTCATCTCACAACAGTGTATTCAATACAGTTGCGCTCAGATTATTGTGCGCGGTGTGGCATATTGAACTTTGGCTTGGTGCAATGCATAGGGAGAAATGCATGTGGAGTATCAGTGCGCGATACCAAAACTGTGCGCAATGGATATTGGCGTACAACACAAAAGTAGTGCGCGTAGGTATTGGCGCGACGAAGAAGAAACACATAGTGGATATATGTGCGCGGAAGCACGATTTAACTTGTGATGTTACTATATAGGATAAATATGGGTGTACAAGTTGAATTTTTGTGTGCGTGAAGTCATTTGGAAGGCGATGAGTCTGCGTTTAATAGAAAATTTGCATGACATTAAAGGAAAAAGAAACACACAACCGCATCGGAGCATTAATTAAAAAGAATTCTTAGTTTTATATTCCTCCAATTCAGATAGATGGAAGTGAAATATTAGCTTACAAGAAAAGCATACTATGAAATAAAACAAGACTCATAACACCACCAGTTAGAATCTTGTAATAAAAAGCCCAAAATCCACTTCTGTATTTATATAATTGTATTAATCACAAAATTACAAAAAGGGGATGATAACAATTATCCTATTCTAAAGGGATCGTTTAAGAATAGGCATAGCATATATGGGCCCCTTACCTCTGCTACCATCTAACCAAAAATTTACTGAAATATACTTTTATTCGAGGACTTATTTCAACTTAGCGATCTCCTCTTTAAAGAATCTAACCAGACTGGTTGATTCTCTCCAACACTTTAGGCCATTTCAGTTGTGGTTTCCTTCTTCTGTCGCTTCCTCCTTTTCTTCTTAGCAGCTGGCTTGTTGATGACTAAATCCTTCATAGTGGGATTCAACCTGACTTCCAACTACGAGTCTATAGACATCTCTGTGTGGAATTTAGTCACTAGAATGTGAGAAAGTACCCTTTCCTCCTTATTCGCAGGAAAGTCTAGCATGTTGCCTGAATAACCAGTCTCATTGGATTTATCCTTGTCCATGTACCTCAATTTGTGGATGTTGAAATGCGTTTTCAAAGAACAGAAAGTCGAGCAATTTGAAGACTACTCTATTTATGGATAAGTTGATGCCTTCATACTTGAGGATTAGTAGTTATAGAATCCCAATTATGAAGCACAAACATACTACATACAAGTGCGTTGGGTTGCCATGATTGGCTAATCCATTTCAAATGATTATCTTTTGAGTTCGTTATATGGCAGTGTTCAGCTGGCATCATATAGCTGTGAAGTACCGAATGAGTGAAACGGGGTGATCTGACTAGCTATCACCCATTCCACGAGTGGTGGTTTTGACATATTGAAACACGTGATACCGCGTCTTGGTGAAAGTGGTTTCGACAAACCGCCCTTTACCTAGATGTATCTCTGAAGGCACCGCGCATCTATGTTCTCAAGACTTGGGTATTATCTAGAATTTTCATGGTGATAACACCAGGAAATCAGAAGAGATAATTATGATGTATATATGGAACCAAGATAGTTCATATTTTTTTATGAATTGTTGAATTGTTAGCCTGATAAGTTTCGATGGCTACACGTTTTGCAGAATTAACAACAACTAAATCAGATCATATCAGTGCAGAGTCCATAGGAGTGGAAGATTCATAGGGGAATTACAATCAGCAAGATAAGAGCAAAGGGATGGATGTCCATTTGATCATTGAAGGAACAAACTCCAATGGACATGGAGAAGAAAGAAATGAAAACATGAATATGGAAGAGACCATTAAAAATTTGCAGAAGGATGTCCAAAGCCATAGAGCTGATAATGAAAGGCTTATGAGAGCCAAGGAGAAACAAGATGACTTCAACATGAAGTTATTGGAGGACTTGAACATAATAGAAAACAAATTGGTTAAGGAGAGTGGCTTAAGCAAATCTGGAAGTCACAAGCCTTCAGATGAGAAACGAAAAGAAATAAGTGTTAGCAGACACCACCATCACTCCCCAAGGCATTCCAATAAGAGAACAAGAAACAACTCAAGTCCATCC
>SNQJ01S0086548.1:36635-68454 GCA_010110895.2 Picea sitchensis | reverse complement strand
ACGTTGAGAGAAAGGCTGATAGAGAAACTAAATTCTTTATGTGGATCCAACAAATCCAACAAGTGGCTCATGATATATTGGAGAAGGCCAATGCCAAGTACAAAAAAAAACATGACCAACATCATGTTCCACACGAATTTCAAGTTGGTGACAAGGTGTGGCTACATTTGGAGAAAGAGCACCACATAGGCCCCCACAAGAAGCTTAAACCACTATGATATGGGCATGACACCAACACAAAGGTTGTGGGTGAAAATGTTTTTGAATTGAGTATTTCTCCTTTCCTTGCCTTACACCCAGTGTTTAATGTGAAGCAACTTTGACCATATATCCCACCTCTGTTGGACACCTCAGAGGTGGTTGAGCAATTAACCGTTACCGAAACCAATGTTGAATGAATTGTGCAAGATCTAGTGGGTTAGATCATGGACACTAGGATGAAGGGAACAGTCCAACATAACATAAAACTCTATCATATTTTCAAAGCTATGAACTAGTCATGATCCAGGTGGATATTAGTGGCAACCCACCTCTTCCACTGACTCATCATGGTTCTCCATCTTGGCCATTTTTGTTATGATTTTATGGTCCTAAACTTCCAGTGCCATTTTAAGGCCCTAAATGATGTTTTTTGGCCATTCGGGGCCAGGGGTGGCCATCGTCTTCCCTCAACTCATAAAGACAATTATACTTCCCAGTTAGATATTTTCAGCGAGCTACTTTGTGCCCCCAAAAAATATTTTATGGAAAATGTTTTCCCACGGGAAGTTGGTCTATCGACTAACCACCTTGGGGCCCACAAAACATTTGGTGCTTCACCTCCCAGGGTTAGGGTTTTGGGCCATTAGGGTTCCTGATTTATGTTTAAAGTCCATTCTTTCATTCTCTTGTGATGTCTTTTTGTGAATGAGCGTATTCAATCTCTCTCTCTCTCTCTCTCTCTCTCTCTCTCTTCAGAGATAAGCTATGTTAAGAACCAAACATCAATATAGCATAGAAAAACTTCAAGAAAAGTACTCAACGCCTTGAAAAAGATATAATATCAGATAATAAGCCTCTTCGAGGGGGAAACCTCCTTTTACCCCACTTAAATNAAATACCAAATTTATATTTATATGTGAGGACTTTCATCTCACAAGTAAAGGAAAAGACAAAACCCAAATAAACAAAATGTTTAGTGAATCAACTAATATGCCTTGTTCCAAATTGAATAAAACATAATATAAACAAGAAATTGCAACTAGTCCTATGTATGCTGACTTTGATAGCAACATCAACAACTAAAGGATTTGAATAAGTCACAAACCCAAAACAACTAAAATGTAAGTTCCACATATTTCATTACCACTAGATCTATTATCTCTGCAGATTTATGGAAATGATCCACCAATTTTTTTGCAAACAGAATAATCAAGAAAACATTTACATTGTAGCCAAGTTCTTGGAAAGAGGAATGACTTTGAAGCATGTATAATTATATGTTTCTATAATTATACAGCCTGAGTGGGCCTAATGGTTAAGAACATGTGTTTCCTCTTAAGAGGTCACAAGTTCAAATCCAGAGGGGGGTAGTGTATATATACCTCTTTAGACTTTACCAGTGAAATCGCTGGGTGAATGGGGGTCCCTTGTCCCACAAATAAGGAGGTCTCATACACCAATTTGATGTGGCTTGGCAGTAACCTTAAAAATAGATTATTATTATTATTATTATATTAAAAAAAAATGCTTGAAAATAAAAATGATATAACTAAAACGAAAATGCTTGAAAATGAAAATTATATAATTTTAAAAAAAATGATTGAAAATGAAATAGTAACTCCTAGAAAATAATTCAAAAGAAAGTGCAAAAGTTTACCAGCAAGAGGATGCAATCATCATATAAAATGATATTTGTAAAGAAAGCACGGTATTCAAAAGGCACATCTACTGAGAGAAAGGGCAACTAAGAATAAAGTGCACTTATGGTAGATGATATTTGTAAAGAATGCACAGTATTAAAAAGGCACCTCTAAGAAAAGGGCAATGAGAAATGAGGTGCACCTAAGGTGGTTTACCATGAGAACCCTCTGATGAAAAGGCAACGAGGAATAAAGCACATCTATGGTGGTTTACCATGAGAACCCTTTGATGAAAAATTTTCCGCTAGATTATATTAAGAAGCGAGGGCATTTGTGTTAGCTAGATGAAGGCTGTCGACCCAACGGACAATAAAACCAAAAGCAGAATGGTTATTCTATTTACAAAAAATGCATAACTGCTGAAACTAGGAAAAAATTAATACTAAAACTATGTGATTTGATCTAAGTAACCCTGAAGCTTTTCCTGCATTGTCGGTGTTGGAGTCCTTGGGGTCACATCCTGCCTTTTTCTTAGATGACACTCCGCCTGAACCTGCACCATTCTCATTCTCATTCTTCTCAGAATCCATCTCTATCCCATTCATCGCCTTTGCAGGTCAGGGTAGGGCATGAGTTCAACGTTTTCTTCACAATCTTTTCTAATTTGATGAGTGGAGGCGTTACATAGTTTAGTTACAACACTAATTTATTAATTTTCCAAAGCCTGTTGATTTTAAGGTGTCGTCTCAATTTTCTTTCGACAACGCGTGGAATGCGCTCTGTGATTGATTATGAGGGAACTAGCGTAAATCTTACTCCTTTGCCCGCCGCTATTTTCGGTGCCACTACATGATTCGTTGACATAATAATCCCAACTTCTTGTTGATGCTGTGCTCGCCGCTATTGTCGGCGCTACCACGTGATTCGTTGACACAATTAACCCTGCTTGCTGTTGAGAGTATGAGGAAAGCCTACAATTGAACCTTTCTGCACTCACGTCAGACTTCTGCAAAAAGACGACCTTTTCACGTTATTAATATGAAAAAGGGAAGGAATTCAAGACCCATGGGACGGCCTTTCCTTGCCTTTCACCCATTATTTAATGTGAAGCAACTTTGACCATATATCCCACCTCTGTTGGACACATGAGAGGTGGATGAGAGGTGGTTGAGAAATTGACCGTTATCGAAACCAATGCTGAATGGATTGTGCAAGATCCAATGGGTTAGATCATGGACACCACGATGAAGGGAACGGTCCAATATAACATAAAACTTTATCGTAATTTCAAAGCTATGAACTAGTCATGAGCCAGGTGGATATCAGTGGCAATCCACCTCTTCCACTGATTAATCATGGTTTTCCATCTTGGCCATTTTTGTTATGATTTTTTGGTCATAAAATTCCAGGGTCATTTTAAGGCCCTAAATGATGTTTTTTGGCCATTCGGGGGCCAGGGGTGGCCATCGTCTTCCCTCGACTCATAAATACAATTATACTTCCTAGTTAGATCTTTCCAACGAGCTACTTTGTGCCCCCAAAAAATATTGTATGCAAAAGGTTTTCCCATGGGAAGTTGGTGTATCAACTAACCACATTGGGGCCCAAAAAACTTTTGGTGCTTTGCCTCCCAGGTTTAGGGTTTTGGGCCATTAGGGTTCTTGATTTATGTTTAAAGTCCATTCTTTCATTATTTTGTGATGTCTTTTTGTGAATGAGCGTATTCGATCTCTCTCTCTCTCTCTCTCTCTCTCTCTCTCTCTCTCTAGAGATAAGCTACCATCATTCTATCCAATTTGTGTTCTACAATATTCTGTTATTTTATTTATTAATAGAAGTTGGGTTTCATTATATTAGTGTGCTCTTGGCTATATTTATGTTTTTGTTTCATTATGATCCCTATACAATCTAGATCAACGATATTAGATCAATTTTCACCTTGTTATTTTTTGATGCATGTCCCAGATGAGGTCAAGGTATAAAGAGTTGAGTCTCGAGCTAGTTTCACTTGGGGACAATCGCTCTCATCAACCTAAGAAGCCTCCCATGGAGAAAAAAAAGAGATATTATGGAGAAAGATATCATTTCAATATCGTACGCGAGGAATCCCTCGCATGACAGAGGAACGAGACGATGGACAACTTCGCCCAAATCCTTCAACAATTGCCAACAACGGGTGAGGCACCCTCAACAAGTAGCCATATCAGAGGTATGAAACCCTTAAAGGTATAAGTTAACTTTGATATCCCTTTATTTGAAGGTCAAATAGATGCAGATGCTTTGGAGAAATGGTTAAATCTGCTAAAGGGTTATTATATTGTTCAAAATTTTTCTGATGATGAAAAGGTCACCTTCACACTCCTTAAATCCATTCCCCATGTCAAATATTGTTGGGGAGGTAACTGGGAGAGACACAACGAAGATGATTCTATGGAATTTGAGACAAGACCCACTTGGGAAGCCTTTGTTGATGCCCTCAAGTAGAAATTCTACATTATTGGAAATTATGATTACTAGTACATGAGATAGACAACTCTGCATTAGAAGAGAGACCAAAAAATGTCAGTGTACACCAGTATATTCCATACCTTGTTCTCAAAGTTGGGTATTATAACCGCAGATATCGAGCAAGAAGAGTGAGAGGAGCATGAGGAGGGGCAACACCTCTTTCATTCAAAAATGTGGGTGAATGTGACTCCACTACATTTTATTTTTGATAACAAGAGCCAAAAGAATCTAATCTAATCTAAGGTCATAAAGATATTGAAGCTACTAATAATGCCACACCCTTAACCATACACCATTGGTTGGTTACGCCAGGGATAAGACCTTCACATCAACCAACAATGTCGCTTATCCTACGACATTAATCCCTTCAAAGACAAGGTAATGTGTGATGTTTCCCCACTCAAAGTTTGTAAAGCTCTTTTAAGACAACCATATATGTGGAAAAATAATGTTGTATATGAGTCTAGACCTCGTAGTGTCATTGTTACTTTGGGAAGACAACTCTATAGGATACCTGAGGTCATTCCAACTACCATAGTCTCCTTCATCATAACCAAGCAATGTAGGAAGGTAATCTCACAAAATGAGAAATTTTTCTTCTTCATGGTTCACTCTAAAGGTGAACGAGATATCACCATGACATCAAAAACCCCTCCATGGCGTCTCACTACACAACAAAAGAAGGAGGATAAAGTAGTCGAAGCATACTAAGATATATTCACATCACATGTTGGGGTACCTCTACATTTCCAGGTCAAGAATTCAATTGATTTGATACCTAGTGATCCTTCACCTAATAGCCCATTTTATAGCCATTCTCCCATGGAAAATGAAGAAATAAAATGCCAGATTCAAGAGTTGATACAAAAAGGGTACATTTGACCAAACCTTGTGGGAGATCGATTATGTTGGTGTGAAAGAAACGTGGAACATGACGACTCTGTATTGATTACAAAGTTCTAAAAAAAATCATAGTACGGAACCAATATCCCATTCCCCGGGTTGATAACCTTTGTGACCAACTCAAGGGTGACAAGTACTTTAGTAAGATTGATCTGAAGTCAAGTTACCACCAGGTACCAACTCAACAAACATATGTATGGAAAAATGCCTTCAAGACCAAAGAAATCCTTTTTGAGTTGTTGGTATTGCCTTTTGGCTTGGATGATGCTCTATAAACTTTCATGAGAATGATGGGAGACATCCTATGACCATTCATCAATTAATTTTTGGTCATATATCTAGAAGGCATCCTCATCTTCAGTAAACATTGGGTAGAAAATTTGCAACAAATTCAACAAGTCCTCAGCACCCTACGACAATAAAAGTTATATGCTAACATAGAAAAGTGTTCGTTTGGCATGAGAAGAATCAAATGTTTGTGATACATCATAGATGAAAATGGTGCGCATGTCGATCCAACTAAGATCCAATTCATTCACGACTCACAAGACCCAACAAATCTAACTAGGATCTCAATTTCTTGGGCCTTGCCAACTTCTATCGCGATTTCATTAGACCCTACAGTTCATGTAAGCAAATAGGAAGTTACAAAATGACCACCACCAAAAGTGATCTACCTACCTGCAACAATTAAACCTAAACATTAAATGTAAGAAGGGTAGAACCAACCGATTTGTCGATTGCCTTAGTCCAACTCCAATTGCACACTAACCATAGTGCTAAACTCTTACAACCATGAGATCTCTGGGTGGTCACAACTATATCAAAATAATCCTAAATTCAGTGCCACATATCAAATACTAAATGCAAGCACACAATTCTAGATTTTCATCTCTAATATGGAATATTAGGTTGTTTAGGCCATCTCTATGTTCCTTTAAGCAAGCATGTGGATATGATTTGGTTAGCTCATTAAAGTGGGGTGGCATGACACTTCGGTGTAGAAAATACTATGGCTATACTGCAAAAGTACTTTTATTGGCTGAGGCTTTGATAAGATGTCAATAAGTATATCATATCATGCATTGTTTGTGCCATTGCCAAACCAACCATTAAAAGGAAGGGGTTGTACATTCCTCTACATACTCCCAATAGGCCCTGGGAGTCCATTTCCATGGATTACATATTCAAAATACCTTCTACCAAATATGGTAATGACTGTTTATTTTTTTTGTTGATCCATTTTTAAGATCGCCATATTGACAATTTTGTAAGAAGAGTATCATTGTTGAGGCCACTACTAAGATCTTCTTCAACCATGTTTGGGTTCATTTTAAGTTAGCACAAACTATTTTTTCAAATTGTGACAACAAGTTCTTGAGTATATTTTGGTCTAGCCTATGGTCATTTATGGACACCAAACTCATAAAATACATTGCCTTCCACCCCAAAACATATTGAAATATAAACGTGGTCAACAAAATTATTGTGCATCTTCTAATATGTACAACTCCAAATATCCACACACATGGGATGGAATCCTTCCTTATGTTAAACATAGCTATAATAGATCCCTCCATAGATCAATTGGCCATATCTCTTTTCAGGTGTGCTTGGGTTTCCAACCATTGACCCCCATTGATTGTAGCTCTTTATGCTACATCTTCCCCACTGGAATCCTCCCACGTTAAGAGAAAGGCCGATAGAGAAACTAAATTCTTTATGTGGATCCAACAAATTCAACAAGTGGTTTATGATATATTGGAGAAGGCCAATGCCAAGTACAAAAAAAAACATGACCAACATCATGTTCCACACGAATTTCAAGTTGGTGACAAGGTGTGGCTGCATTTGGAGAAAGAGCACCACATAGGCCCCCACAAGAAGCTTAAACCACTATGATATGGGCATGACACCATCACAAAGGTTGTGGGTGACAATGTTTTTGAATTGAGTATTTCTCCTTTCCTTGCCTTGCACCCAGTGTTTAATGTGAAGAAACTTTGACCATATATCCGACCTCTATTGGACACCTCAGAGGTGGTTGAACAATTGACCGTTACCGAAACCAATTTTGAATGAATTGTGCAAGATCCAGTGGGTTAGATCATGGACACCAGGATGAAGGGAGCAGTCCAACATAACATAAAAATCTATCATATTTTCAAAGCTATGAACTAGTCATGATCCAGGTGGATATTAGTGGCAACCCACCTCTTCCACTGACTCATCATGGTTCTCCATCTTGGCCATTTTTGTTATGATTTTCTGGTCCCTAAACTTCCAGTGCTATTTTAAGGCTCTAAATGATGTTTTTTGGCCATTCGGGGCCAGGGGTGGCCATCGTCTTCCCTCAACTCATAAAGAAAATTATATTTCCCAGTTAGATCTTTCCAATGAGCTACTTTGTGCCCCCAAAAAATATTTTATGCAAAAAGTTTTCCCACGGGAAGTTGGTCTATCGACTAACCACCTTGGGGCCCGCAAAACATTTGGTGCTTCGCCTCCCAGGGTTAGGGTTTTGGGCCATTAGGGTTCCTGATTTATGTTTAAAGTCCATTCTTTCATTCTCTTGTGATGTCTTTTTGTGAATGAGCGTATTCGATCTCTCTCTCTCTCTCTCTCTTAAGAGATAAGCTACCACCATTCTATCCATTTTTTGTTCTACAATATTCTGTTATTTTATTTATGAATAGAAGTTGGGTTTCATTATATTAGTGTGCTCCTGGCTATATTTATGTTTTTGTTTCTTTATGTTTCATATACAATCTATATTAGCGATATCAGATCAATTTTCACCTTGTTATTTTTTGATGCATGTCCCTAATGAGGTAAAGGTATAAAGAGTTGAGTCTCGATCTAGCTTCACTTGGGGACAATCGCTCTCATCAACATAAGAAGCCTCCCATGGAGAAAGAAAAGAGATATTATGGAGAAAGAGATCCTTTCAGTATCTTACGCGAGGAATCCCTCGCGTGACAGAGGAACGAGACGATGGACAACTTCGCCTAAATCCTTCAACGAATGCCAACAATGGGTGAGGCACCCTCAACAAGTAGCCATATCAGAGGTATGCCACCCTTCAAGGTATAAGTTAACTTTGATATCCCTTTATTTGAAGGTCAAATAGATGCAAATGCTTTGGAGAAATGGTTAAATCTGCTAGAGGGTTATTATATTGTTCAAAAATTTTCTGATGATGAAAAGGTCACCTTCACACTCCTTAAATCCATTCCCCATGTCAAATATTGTTGGGGAGGTAACTGGGAGAGACACAACGAAGATGATTCTATGGAATTTGAGACAAGACCCACTTGGGAAGCCTTTGTTAATGCCCTCAAGGTGAAATTCTACATTATTGGAAATTATGATTACTAGTACATGAGATGGACAACTCTGCATTAGAAGAGAGACCAAAAAATGTCAGGGTACACCAATATATTCCATACCTTGTGCTCAAACTTGGGTATTATAACCGCAAATATTGAACAGGAAGAGTGAGAGGAGCTTGAGTAGGGGAAACACCTCTTTCATTCACAAATGTGGGTGAATGGGACCCCACTAAATTTTATTTTTGATAACAAGAGCCAAAAGAATCTAATCTAATCTAAGGTCATAAAGATATTGAAGCTACCAATAATGTCACACTCCTAACCATACACAATTGGTTGGTTACGCCAAGGATAAAACCTTCACATCAACCAACAATGTCACTTATCCTACGACATTAATCCCTTCAAAGACAAGGTAATGTGTGATGTTTCCCCACTCAAAGTTTGTAAAGCTCTTTTAAGACAACCATATATGTGGAAAAATGATGTTGTATATGATTCTAGACCTCATATTGTTACTTTAGGGAGACAACTCTATAGGACTCACCTTGCCAGATCTACAACAACCTTTTGAGATTGAGATAGATTCTTCAGACTATGAAATTGGTGTAGTCCTCACTTAGAATGACCATCCAATGTCCTACCAAAATGAGACATTATCATATGTCATCCACAAGTACCCCACCTATGATAAGGATATGTACTTCATTATACAAGCTTGTCACCAATGGAAGCATTACATTCTCATGAAGGAATTCGTTATCCACACTAATCATTAGACCCTACAATTCATGTAAACAAACAAGAAGTTACAAAATGACCACCACCAAAGGGATCTACCTACCTGCAACAATTCAACCTAAACATTAAATACAAGAAGGTTAGCACCAACCGATTTGTCGATTTCCTTAGTCCAACCCCAATTGCACACTAACCATAGTGCTAAATTCTTACAACCATGAGATCTCTAGGTGGTCACAACTGTATCAAAATAATCCTAAATTCAGTGCGACATATCAAATACTAAATGCAAGCACACCAATTCTAGATTTTCATCTCTAATATGGAATATTATGTTGTTTGGGCCATCTCTATGTTCCTTAAGCAAGAATGCGGATATGATTTGGTTAGCTCATTAAAGTGGGGTGGCATGACACTTCGGTGTGGAAAATACTATGGCTATACTGCAAAAGTACTTTTATTGGTTGAAGCTTTGATAAGATGTCAATAAGTATATCATATCATGCATTGTTTGTGCCATTGCCAAACCAACCATTAAAAGGAAGGGGTTGTACAATCCTCTACATACTGCCAATAGGCCCTGGGAGTCCATATCCATGGATTACATATTCAATATACCTTCTACCAAACATGGTAATGACTGTTTATTTTTTTTTGTTGATCCATTTCTAAGATCGCCATATTGACAACCTGTAAGAAGAGTATCATTGTCGAGGCCACTACTAAGATCTTCTTAACCCATGTTTGGGTTCATTTCAAGTTAGCACAAACTATTTTTTCAAATTGTGACAACAAGTTCTTGAGTATATTTTGGTCTACCCTATGGTCACTGATGGACACCAAACTCACAAAATACATTGCCTTCCACCCCAAAACAGATGGAAATATAAAGGTGGTCAACGAAATTATTGTGCATCTTCTAATATGTACAGCTCCAAATATCCACACACATGGGATGGAATCCTTCCTTATGTTAAACATAGCTATAATAGATCCCTCCATAGATCAATTGGCCATATCTCTTTTCAGGTGTGCTTGGGGTTCCAACCATTGACCCCCATTGATTGTAGCTCTTCATGCTACATCTTCCCCAATGGAATCCTCCCATGTTGAGAGAAACGCTGATAGAGCAACTAAATTCTTTATGTGGATCCAACAAATCCAACAAGTGGTTCATGATATATTGGAGAAGGCCAATTCCAAGTACAAAACAAAACATGACTAACATCATGTTCCACACGAATTTCAAGTTGGTGACAAGGTGTGGCTGCATTTTGAGAAAGAGCACCTCATAGGGCCCCACAAGAAGCTTAAACCACTATGATATGGGCATGACACCATCACAAAGGTTGTGGGTGACAATGTTTTTGAATTGATTATTTCTCCTTTCCTTGCCTTGCACCTAGTATTTAATGTGAAGCAACTTTCACCATATATCCCACCTCTGTTGGAAACCTCAGAGGTGGTTGAGAAATTGACCGTTACAGAAACCAATGTTGAATGAATTGTGCAAGATCCAATGGGTCAGATCATGGACAACAGGATGAAGGGAACAATCCAACATAACATAAAACTCTATCATATTTTCAAAGCTATGAAATAGTCATTATCCAAGTGGATATCAGTGGCAACCCACCTCTTCCACTAACTTATGATGGTTCTCCATCTTGGACATTTTTGTTATGATTTTTTGGTCCTAAAATTCCAGGGCCATTTTAAGGCCCTAAATGATTTTTTTGGCCATTCAGGGGCCAAGGGTGGCCATCATCTTCCCTCGACTCATAAAGACAATTATACTTCCTAGTTAGATCTTTCCAACGAGCTACTTTTTGCCCCCAAAAAATATTGTATGCAAAAATTTTTCCCACGGGAAGTTGGTGTATCAACTAACCACCTTGGGGCCCACAAAACTTTTGGTGCTTCGCCTCCCAGGGTTAGGGTTTTGGGCCATTAGGGTTCTTGATTTATGTTTAAAGTCCATTCTTTCATTCTCTTGTGATGTCTTTTTGTGAATGAGCGTATTCGATATCTCTCTCTCTCTCTCTCTTCAGAGATAAGCTACTACCATTCTATCCAATTTGTGTTCTACAATATTCTTTTATTTTATTTATGAATAGAAGTTGGGTTTCATTATATTAGTGTGCTCTTAGCTATATTTATGTTTTTGTTTTATTATGTTCCCTATACAATCTAGATCAATGATATCAGATCAATTTTCACCTTGTTATTTTTTGATGCATGTCCCTGATGAGGTCAAGGTATAAAGAGTTGAGTCTCAAGCTAGTTTCACTTGGGGAAAATCACTCTCATCAACCTAAGAAGCCTCTCATGGAGCATGAAAAGAGATATTATGGAGAAAGAGATACTTTCAATATCTTACGCGAGGAATGCCTCACGTGACAGAGGAGCGAGACGATGCACAACTTCCCCCAAATCCTTCAACGACTGCCAACAACGGGTGAGGCACCCTCAAAAAGTATCCATATCAGAGGTATGACACCCTTCAAGGCATAAGTTAACTTTGATATCCATTTATTTGAAGGTCACATAGATGCATATGCTTTGGAGAAATGGTTAAATTTGCTAGAGGGTTATTATATTGTTCAAAAATTTTCCGATGATGAAAAGGTCACCTTCACACTCCTTAAATCCATATCCCATGTAAAATATTGTTGGGGAGGTAACTATGAGAGACACAATGAAGATGATTCTATTGAATTTGAGACAAGACCCACTTGGGAAGCCTTTGTTGATGCCCTTAAGGAGAAATTCTACATTATTGGAAATTATAATTACTAGTACATGAGATGGACAACTCTACATTAGGAGAGAGACCAAAAAATGTCAGGGTACACCAATATATTCCATACCTTGTGCTCAAATTTGGGTATTATAACCACAAGTATCTAACAAGAAGTGTGAGAGGAGCTTGAGGAGGGGCAACACCTCTTTCATTCACAAATGTGGGTGAATGAGAACCCACTAAATTTTATTTTTGAAAACAAGAGCCAAAAGAATCTAATCTAACCCAAGGTCATAAAGATATTGAAGATACCAATAATTACACACCCCTAACCATACACCATTGGTTGGTTACGCCAAGGATAATACCTTCATATCAACCAACAATGTCACTTATCCTACGACATTAATCCCTTCAAAGACAAGGTAATCTGTGATGTTTCCCCACTCAAAGTTTGTAAAGCTCTTTTAAGACAACCATATATGTGGAAAAATGATGTTGTATATGAGTCTAGACCTCATAGTGTCAATGTTACTTTGGGAAGACAACTCTATAAGATACCTGAGGGCATTTCAACTACCATAGTTTCCCTCATCATAACCAAGCAATGTAGGAAGGTAATCTCACAAAATGGGAATTTTTTCTTCTTCATGGTTCACTCTAAAGATGAATGAGATATCACCATGACATCAACAACCCCTCCATGGTGTCTCATTACACAACAAAAGAAGGAGGATAAAGTAGTCGAAGCATACTAAGATATATTCACCTCACATGTCGGGGCACCTCTACATTTCCAAGTCAAGAATTCAATTGATTTGATACCCAGTGATCCTTCACCTAATAGCCCATTTTATAGCCATTCTCCCATGGAAAATGAAGAAATAAAATGCCAGATTCAAGAGTTGATACAAAAAGGGTACATTTGACCAAACCTTGTGGGAGATTGATTATCTTGGTGTGAAAGAAACGTGGAACATGACGACTCTGTATTGATTACAAAGATTTAAAAAAAATCATAGTACAGAACCAATATCCCATTCCCCGGGTTGATAACCTTTGTGGCGAACTCAAGGGTGACAAGTACTTTAGTAAGATTGATCTGAAGTCAAGTTACCACCAGGTACCAACCCAACAAACATACCTTCAAGACCAAAGAAATCCTTTTTTAGTTGTTGGTATTGCCTTTTGTCTTGGATGATGCTCTATAAACTTTCATGAGGATGATGGGAGACATCCTATGACCATTAATCAATTAAGTTTTGGTCATATATCTAGGAGGCATCCTCATCTTCAGTAAAAGTTAGGTAGAAAATTTGCAACAAATTTAACAAGTCCTCAGCACCCTATGATAATAAAAGTTATATGCTAACATAGAAAAGTTCTCGTTTTGAATGAGAAGAATCAAATATTTGTGATAGATCATGGATGAACATGGTGTGCGTGTGGATCCAACCAAGATCCAAGTCATTCATGACTCACAAAACCCAACAAATCTAACTAAGATCTCAATTTGTTGGGCCTTTCCAACTTCTATCATGATTTCATGTTGGGTTTCTCTCATGTTGCTTGGCCCCTCAACAAGATCACCAAGGGTGGATCCAAGGCTGGATTTGTTTGGGTTGAGTCATATAAAAAATAATTTGATTATTTAAATCAGTGCTTATGTTCATCTCCCATACTCACCTTCCCAGATCTGCAACAACCTTTTGATATTGAGATACATTCTTCAAACTATGAAATTGGTGTAGTCCTCACTTAGCATGGCCATCCAATGTCCAACCAAAATGAGACATTATCATATGTCATCCACAAGTACCCCACCTATGATAAGTATATGTAGTTCATTATACAATCTGTCACCAATGGAAGCATTACATTCTCATGAAGGAATTTGTTATCCACACTAATCATCAGACCCTACAGTTCATGTAAACAAACAGGAAGTTAAAAAATGACCACCACCAAAAATGATCTAGCTACCTGCAAATATTCAACCTAAACATTAAATACAAGAAGGGTAGCACAAACCGATTTGTCTAGCCTATGGTCACTGATGGACACCAAACTCACAAAATACATTGCTTTCCACCCCAAAATAGATGGAAATATAAAGGTGGTCAATGAAATTATTGTGCATCTTCTAATATGTACAACTCCAAATATCCACACACATGGGATGGAATCCTTCCTTATGTTAAACATAGCTATAATAGATCCCTCCATAGATGAATTGGCCATATCTCTTTTCAGTTGGGCTTGGGGTTCCAACCATTGACCCCCATTGATTGTAGCTCTTCATGCTACATCTTCCCCAATGGAATCCTCCCACGTTGATAGAAAGGCCGATAGAGAAACTAAATTCTTTATGTGGATCCAACAAATCCAACAAGTGGTTCATGATATATTGGAGAAGGCCAATGCCAAGTACAAAAAAAACATGACCATCATCATGTTCCACAGGAATTTCAAGTTGGTGACAAGGTGTGGCTGCATTTTGAGAAAGAGCACCTCATAGGCCCCCACAAGAAGCTTAAACCACTATGGTATGGTCATGACACCATCACAAAGGTTGTGGATGACAATGTTTTTGAATTGAGTATTTCTCCTTTCCTTGCCTTGCACCCAGTATTTAATGTGAAGCAACTTTGACCATATATCCCACCTCTGTTGGACACCTCAGAGGTGGTTGAGCAATTGACCGTTACTGAAACCAATGTTGAATGAATTGTGAAAGATCCAGTGGGTTAGATCATGGACACCAGGATGAAGGGAACAATCCAACATAACATAAAACTCTATTCTATTTTCAAAGCTATGAACTAGTCACGATCTAGGTGGATATCAGTGGCAACCCACCTCTTCCAATGACTCATCATGGTTCTCCATCTTGGCCATTTTTGTTATGATTTTTTGGTCCTAAACTTCCAGGGCCATTTTAAGGCCTTAAATGAATTTGTTTGGCCATTTGGGGGCCAAGGATGGCCATCGTCTTCCTTCGACTCATAAGGACAATTATACTTCCTAGTTAGATCTTTCCAACGATCTACTTTTTGCCCCAAAAAAATATTGTATGCAAAATGTTTTCCCACGGGAAGTAGGTGTTGTTGTTCCTGAGTCTGTACTTAAGGCTTAAAAGTACAGTGTCAAGGCATCCAAAAGTATGAAAGGTTGATAAAGGATTATATTAACCTTCAGTATAGGAAACTAATGAATATTTATACGTTCTCGCTGTCTAGCTTCCAACTGTTCCTGTGTAATAATATCTTGTTCAATGGCTGCCCATGAATGTTCCAATTCCTCCCGGCTGTTTGCAGTTTTAAGGATTGTGTCGAAAAGACTTAAAGCGATATGTATTTGATTAGATAATCCAGGTTGAATATTAGGTTGAGTTGTTGTAGGTACAGTCATTGAGGAACAATATCAGTATGGAAATGATTTAACGAGAGTTTTCAACGCTGTTTCAATTCGGTCGAGATAAGAGAAATTTTCGCATGAGGAACAAAATAGGAATACAAACTAAAGGCCCTTTCCCGTAACTGTATTATTTTTAGTAAAAGATGTGGAATGAGAGAAAAACATCTAGCTATAGATAACGTAAAATTCCTGTCAGTAGAAAACTCACGTATACACAGAAGAAGGGATTGACATGAACATAATTGACATAGTGTAAATAAATGTAAAATTCTGTAACTGTAAATTGGTCTTACACCCACTGACAGCTGGTGCAGAGGAAAGACAAGAAACAATTACCGAAAGATGAAATTCCTTCACTATAGTAGTGGTCGTACTAAATTATAGTGATACACATAAATTATGTAGAGCAAAATGAAAAGAAACAAAAAACATAATGAAACAAACTTGTAACGCAGTCGTGACAGAATCGGGAATCTTCAATTTGCTTTGTATTAACTTCCTTCATGAAAAAAAAACTCTATTACAATCAGCACCGAAAATTCCAGCCTTGATCTCTTCTTTTTGTGATCTATTTATACAAAATTTGCCTCTCGGTTCATAAGAGTGAAATCACTCCATCTGTCCAAATCCATTTTCAAAAAGTGCCAGGTGCTTGTTTTTGCTTAGATTCAATGCATATGATACATTTGTCCATAAAATGGAATACAAGCTGTGTAGGTTCTGCTTGACAGCTGGGGGGAGCGAAATCACTCCATTTCACCTACTCTATCTTCAAGAAGTGCCAGGTACTTGTCCTCGCATGGATTCAGTGTACATGATACATTTGTCCACAAACTGGGATACAAGCTGTGAAGGCTCGGCTTGACAACTGGCTTCGGAAAAATAACACTCTCGGGCTAACTGTGGAAGTTTATCATCTATTTGTACATCAACGAGTTCAAGGGCGCCGAGTTGTGCACTAGGTTGAATCAAATATTTGTCGATTTGAGCCGGATCTGCCCTGTCCATCCTAGAGATTTCCGCCAAATTCCTCTCATTCTTCTCTTTCATGTCGAGAGAAATCTGATCTATATTCATCTGTCTCAGCGCCTCTGTGTCACCTCCAATCTCCATCCCTAATAGCTCACCATTTATGGCATTACAGGCTTCTGCTAACGAATTTGTCACTTTTTGAGCCTGCTCCTTGCTTAAAGTAATATCATGTTCCCAGTTTTTTAACAAGATATTACCCCTGGTTTGTTCGGCAATGGTGAGTCCGGGAGGCCCTGCTGAAAACCTATTGTTGGTAGCGATCACCGGTTCTTGGAAAGCGATCCGAGTAGCTTCTGTGCTTCTTTCTTTGTCAATTAGATTCTCAGAGATCCGATGTATTAACAAGCAATATTCTCGAATCTCTCCTACTTTGTTTAGCAGACTCTGTTGAGCAGAGGAGATTCTGCTCCGAATATTGGTTGCTCGAGATTTAACAATCTCGATGTCGATCACCTTGCTTTCTGCGACCTCCAAATGAGCCTGCAACTGTGTGATCATATCCCTCTGCTGTCCTGATTGTACCCGACCATCTCGGATCACCAAATTTGCTTGTTCCAGTTTGGTTTTGAGGACTTCGATTTCTTTCTTATCGGCCAATCGGGCCAGCTCTATTTCTCCACTCGCTTGATTCTTAGCGCTTTCTGCTGCCGAAGCCACTCTGCCTTCAAGAGTCTTGATCAGGCGATTCTTGGCTTTGAGATGATTCTTTAACATCGAGACCGAGAATGGATTTGTCGTCGCATACGCTCCCAGCGTTCCTGCAATTTCCATGGCAAATTCATCTTTCCTTTTGTTCATCCCATCGGTCATCACTTTGAACCTTTTGACAGTTGATCCTTCCTCCTGGGAGAACTCCCTTTTCACAACTGCCTTTCTCTTTTTGTCGAAGAAGAACTCATTGGGAGGGAGTTCTTCTGCTCTAACGGGCCTTAAATCTTCGCCAAAAATCCATCCTTCCTGTATGTTTCCTTGCGTTGACTGCAAAGGAGTGATAGAAGTGATTGGTTCTCCGATTTGCCTTGCCGCCTTTCCTAGTGTGTCAAGTGAGCTTTGCTCCTTCGGAGGATCAGAGGTATTCGTCTCTGTCTCCAGATTCTGAGTCTCTGGCGGGTTGGTGTTTCTTACTTCCGCCTCTGGACTATGTTCTTTGGGTGGGTCAGTAGTTTCTTTCTCCGTTTCGGGGTTTTTCTCTTGCTCGGGACTCTTCTCCTGCTCGGGATTTTTCTCTGTTTTAGGATTCTTCTCCTGCGTAGGATTCTTCTCCTGCTCCCCTTCCTGACATTTTTCGGGGTTAGAAGTTTTCCCCTCAGAACTTTCGGCCTCTTTATCTTTATCCTTGGAAAGTCCCAAACCTCCCAGCACCATGGGGAGACATCGTTTCCTATGCTCCTGAAATTTTAAAACAGAGGCCCTATCCTCGGGTGCTAGAGATCTGATTCAAAATTGCACTTCTGAATAGGACCTCGCCCCTCAAAAAACATCATCCGAGGGTGAACACTCGTGTTCAAACCTCTTTAATCCACAATTTCCCAAATGGGTGCTTACAATTCCCTGAGGATCATGCTTTTTGTACTCAATAGAGACTAGGCTCAAGTCTTCTATGGCTGCAGCCTCAGCCTTAGCATGTCCAAAATCTAATAAGGAATAGGCATTTAGCTGAACAGGGAAAAATGGCCATACCTTCTTTGATGACGCTTTGAGCTCTTTGCTCACTCTGCCGATTACTGTTTGTCGAGCAATCTCGCGACAGGCCAGCTTGTCGGGGATGAACAGTGGTAGTGCTAGAGGAGGAATAGCAACTCCGAACACTCTAAAATAGGATAATTCTTGTTCCACGTACCAGTCCACGATACGGCTCAGATTCGCAACAATGCTATCCGAGATGCGGGGTGGTGAAAGACCAAAAATGGCGATGTGCAGGGGCACCATCACCCAGTTGAAAATCTCATAAATAAACTTATTTGCGTTATTTTCCCACAGCTTATCGTGGTACTCATGTACAGTTTTCTCTTGGGTTGGACTCCAAGCCCAATTCATCGAAGGGAAAGGTGTCATGGAGCATATCGCGTCCATGATATACGCAGACATGAAGAATGAAGATGGTCTCCCGGCTTCCTTCTTCTCACAATACTCTGTGACCCTGTTGAACAAACTGTCGGAGAGCATCTTCACCCAATTAAATGAGGAACCCTCTGCCACCCGAAAGATGAGAGGTACCCACTGGATGTAAAAATGCGCGGTATCCTCCCTTCCGAAAAGTCGGCATGTCATCATCACCACATACATATATTGTGGCTCCAGCGAAGCAATTGAGTAGACGCCCTTGTCATTTGCTCTGAATGTTCCGGAATGCGAAACCCAATCCTTTATCAAGCCAGGCATGGTTTTGTCATATTCCTCACACTCCTTCTTTTTGAATTCCGCCAGGAATTCAGTGCCGTATGTATATTCAGAAGTTGCTGGGAGCTTATACATAGATTGGATATGCTCGGGCCTAAAAGTCCCGACCATGGCCTGTCAGTCATTTACAATAGTTCTGGAGGGCAGGTCTATGTGATCCAATGCCCATCGGATCATGTCGTAGTAAGGGAGAAACCGAGGTCTGGTTGCAACCAGGTGCATACTAGACTGAACAATTATTTTGTACTTAGTGTTCAGGTCGTCCTTTACAATATTATTGTTGTCGTCATCAGAGTCTGAATAGTTTACCAACTCGGATTGCAGAATGTCTGAAATAAACGACCAGGTGGGTACTGAGCCGCCGGTCCGAGGTGAAGTATCTGAGACATTGTCTGGACCCTGTGCTGCAACCTCGACATTTGCTTTCGCTGCCCTCCTTGGAGCCATGGCTGACGCTTGTTTTTTTGCTCTTCTGCAATAGACCTGTGTATACATGCGGAAATGAGTTCCCTCGGAGAAAAGTGGGCTTTGTGCGCTTATGAGAAATGTTCAAAATAGAATGAAACTTTCGTATATATTTGAAAATCCTGTACGTTTGAAATAAGTCTGTCAAATCGAAAATAAAACCAAATTTATTGTATAAAACCGATCTTATTTATTCGTGGATTTACCCTAATTCTTCATTAATGTCATCAATGTTCGGCGGCTTGACAGGAAGTTGGGTTGTGGAGAGAAAGTAAATACCTCGTGAAATGTGCCAACCTTGATGTGTGGGACGTACTTTGTTTAATTTAAAATTACAAATCTTCACGACTCAAATAATTTTCTCGCTTTTCGCTGTATCGTGAATTTCCTTTTCACAATTTGACTCTTTAACTCGCGAGACCGCGAGTGTCGATTTTAACGTAATCAATGGTAATCTTGGTTTGGTGCATCCTTAATTACATAATTAATTTACTCGCCATATTGCGACTCGGGAATTCGAGGACAGACTTTTGGGAAAATGATATGTCGAGTCGCGATATCGCGATGCGGCGATAATTAAGGCTCGAATTATGAGAAGGAAAACTTAGATTAGGCGACTAATTAATCTTTCCATAATCATGTCGCAATTTCGTGAATCGGGGTTTTGGACACTTTAACTTCCTGAAAGAAAGTACCGAGTGGCGATGTGCCGAGAACCAACACTAACCATGGTTAGTTTTTTACCTTTAGTTCTCGACCAAGGTTCTCACAAAAGTTATCATGTTCTCGGCTATCGGGGCTGTAAGAACAGAAACTTGGGTTCGACGAATGCCGAGGCGCGAAATCCCGACGATGTCTAATCAAGGGTTAAAGGTTTTACCATAGTCAATGCCTTGGGTGAAAAATTGAAAAACGAGTTCGCAGTCTCGCGACTCGAGACTTGCGAATTCAAAAATTAAAGTGTCTGACTTGCGATATCCGACTTGCGATATTCCAAAATAAAACAAAAAAGCAAACATACTTGCGAAAAATGGATCTTTTCTTTTGAAAGTGAAAAAGCATTTCTATTCAGGCGACAAGATTTCAGAGTCTTATGATTTCGGAAGGAAAAGAAAAACAACTTTAGATCTCAAGTATCAAACGTTGAAAATTGTGCAAGGTGAAAAAACAAGGGCGGCTCCAATAGGTGTATCAAATAACCACCTTGGGGCCCACAAAACTTTTGGTGCTTCGCCTCCCAGGGTTAGGGTTTTGGGCCATTAGGGTTCTTGATTTATGTTTAAAGTCCATTCTTTCATTCTCTTGTGATGTCTTTTTGTGAATGAGCGTATTCGATATTCGATATCTCTCTCTCTCTCTCTCTCTTCAGAGATAAGCTACCACCATTCTATCCAATTTTTGTTCTACAATATTATGTTATTTTATTTATGAATAGAATTTGGGTTTCATTATATTAGTGTTCTCTTGGCTATATTTATGTTCTTTTTTCATTATGTTCCCTATACAATCTAGATCAACGATATCAGACCAATTTTCACCTTGTTATTTTTTTATGCATGTCCCTGATGAGGTCAAGGTATAAAGAGTTGAGTCTCGAGCTAGTTTCACTTATGGACAATCACTTTCATCAACCTAAGAAGCCTCCCATGGAGAATGAAAAGAGATATTATGGAGAAAGATATCCTTTCAATATCTTATGCGAGGAATCCCTCGCGTGACAGGGGAACGATACGATGCACAACTTCGCCCAAATCCTTCAACAACTGCCAACAATGAGTGAGGCACCCTCAACAAGTAGCCATATCAGAGGTATGACACCCTTAGAGGTATAAGTTAACTTTGATATCCATTTATTTGAAGGTCACATAGATGCAGATGGTTTGGAGAAATGGTTAAATTTTCTAGAGGGTTATTATATTGTTCAAAAATTTTCCGATGATGAAAAGGTCACCTTCACACTCCTTAAACCCATATCCCATGTCAAATATTGTTGGGGAGGTAACTGCGAGAGACACAATGAAGATTATTCTATTGAATTTGAGACAAGACCCACTTGGGAAACCTTTGTTGATGCCCTTAAGGAGAAATTCTACATTATTGGAAATTATGATTACTAGTACATGAGATGGACAACTCTGCAGTAAAAGAGAGACCAAAAAATGTCAGGGTACACTAATATATTCCATACCTTGTGCTCAAATTTGGGTATTATAACCTCAAGTATCTAACAAGAAGAGTGAGAGGAGATTTCGGAGGGGAAACACCTCTTTCATTCACAAATGTGGGTGAATGGGACCCCACTAAATTTTATTTTTGATAAAAAGAGACAAATGAATCTAATCTAATCTAAGTTCATAAAGATATTGAAGATACCAATAATTCCACACCCCTAACCATACACCATTGGTTGGTTACGCCAACGATAAGACCTTCACATCAACCAACAATGTCGCTTATCCTACGACATTAATCCCTTCAAAGACAAGGTAATGTGTGATGTTTCCCCACTCAAAGTTTGTGAAGCTCTTTTAAGACAACCATATATGTGGAAAAGTGATGTTGTATATGAGTATAGACCTCGTAGTGTCATTGTTACTTTGGGAAGACAACTCTATAAGATACCTGAGGTCATTCCAACTACCATAGTTTCCTTCATCATAACCAAGCAATGCAGGAAGGTAATCTCACAAAATGGGAAATTTTTCTTCTTCATGGTTCACTATAAAGGTGAACGAGATATCACCATGACATCAACAACCCCTCCATGGTGTCTCATTACACAGCAAAAGAAGGAGGATAAAGTAGTCGAGGCATACTAAGATATATTCACCTCACATGTCGAGGTACCTCTACATTTCCAAGTCAAGAATTCAATTGATTTGATACCCAGTGATCCTTCACCTAATAGCCCATTTTATAGCCATTCTCCCATGGAAAATGAAGAAATAAAATGCCAGATTCAAGAGTTGATACAAAAAGGGTACATTTGACCAAACCTTGTGGGAGATTGATTATGTTGGTGTGAAAGAAACGTGGAACATGACAACTCTATATTGATTACAAAGCTCTAAAAAAAATCATAGTACGGAACTAATATCCCATTCCCCGGGTTGATAACCTTTGTGGCCAACTCAAGGGTGACAAGTACTTTAGTAAGATTGATCTCAAGTCAAGTTACCACCAAGTACGACCTCAACAAACATATGTATGGAAAAATGCCTTCAAGACCAAAGAAATCCTTTTTGAGTTGTTGGTATTGCCTTTTGGCTTGGATGATGCTCTATAAACTTTCATGAGGCTGATGGGAGACATCTTATGACCATTAATCAATTAATTTTTGGTCATATATCTAGGAGGCATCCTCATCTTCAGTAAAAGTTGGGTAAAAAATTTGCAACAAATTGAACAAGTCCTTAGCACCCTACGACAATAAAAGTTATATGCTAACATAGAAAAGTGCTCATTTGGCATGAGAAGAATCAAATATTTGTGATACATCATGGATGAACATGGTGTGCAGGTGGATCTAGCCAAGATCCAAGTCATTCACAACTCACAAGACCCAACAAACCTAACTAAGATCTAAATTTGTTGGGCCTTGCCAACTTCTATCATGATTTCATGTTGGGTTTCTCTCATGTTGCTTGGCCCCTCAAAAATATCACCAAGGGTGGATCCAAGGCTAAATTTATTTGGGCTGAGTCAAAAAAAAATAATTTTATTATTTAAAACACTGCTTATGTTCATCTCCCATACTCACCTTGCTAGATCTGCAACAACCTTTTGAGATTGAGATAGATTCTTTAGACTATGAAATTGGTGTAGTCCTAAATTAGCATGGCCATCCAATGTCCTACAAAAATGAGACATTATCATATGTCATCCACAAGTACCCCAGTTATGATAAGTATATGTACTTCATTATACAATCTGTCACCAATGGAAGCATCACATTCTCAGGAAGGAATTCGTTATCCACACTAATCATTAGACTATATAGTTCATGTAAACAAACAGGAAGTTACAAAATGACCACCACCAAAAGTGATCTACCTACCTGCAAATATTCAACCTAAACATTGAATACAAGAAGGGTAGCTCAAACCGATTTGTCGATTGGCATAGTCCAACTCCAATTGCACACTAACCATAGTGCTAAACTCTTACAACCATGAGATCTCTGGGTGGTCACAACTATATAAAAATAATCCTAAATTCAGTGCCACATATCAAATAGTAAATGCAAGCACACCAATTCCAAATTTTCATCTCTAATATGGAATATTATGTTATTTGGGCCATCTCTATGTTCCTTTAAGCAAGCATATGGATATGATTTGGTTAGCTCATTAAAATGGGGTGGCAGGACACTTCAGTGTAGAAAATACTATGGCTATACTACAAAAGTACTTTTATTTGATGAGGCTTTGATAAGATGTCAATAAGTATATCATATCATGCATTGTTTGTGCCATTGCTAAACTAACCATTAAAAGGAAGGGGTTGTACATTCCTCTGCATACTCCCAATAGGCCCTAGGAGTCCATATCCATGGATTACATATTCAATATACCTTCTACCAAACATGGTAATGACTGTTTTTATTTTTTTGTTGATCCATTTCTAAGATCGCCATATTGACAACTTGTAAGAAGAGTATCATTGTTGAGGCCACTATTAAGATCTTCTTCAACCATGTTTGGGTTCATTACAAGTTAGCACAAACTATTTTTTCAAATTGTGACAACAAGTTCTTGAGTATATTTTGGTCTACCCTATGGTCACTGATGGACACCCAACTCACAAAATACATTTCCTTCCACCCCAAAACATATGGAAATATAAAGGTGGTCAACAAAATTATTGTGCATCTTCTAATATGTACAACTCCAAATATCCACACACATGGGATGGAATCCTTCCTTATGTTATACATAGCTATAATAGATCCCTCCATAGATCAATTGACCATATCTCTTTTCAGTTGTGCTTGGGGTTCCAACCATTGACCCCCATTGATTATAGCTCTTCATGCTACATCTTCCCTAATGGAATCCTCCCACGTTGAGAGAAAGGCTGATAGAGCAACTAAATTCTTTATGTGGATCCAACAAATCCAACAAGTGGTTCATCATATATTGGAGAAGGCCAATGCCAAGTACAAAAAAAAACATGACCAACATCATGTTCCACACGAATTTCAAGTTGGTGACAAGGTGTGGCTGCATTTGGAGAAGGAGCAGCTCATAGGCACCCACAACAATATTAAACAACTATGATATCGGCATTACACCATCACAAAGGTTGTGGGTGACAATGTTTTTGAATCGAGTATTTCTCCTTTCCTTGCCTTGCACCCAGTATTTAATGTGAAGCAACAATGACCATATATCCCACCTCTGTTGGACACCTCAGAGGTGGTTGAGCAATTGACCGTTACTGAAACCAATGCTGAATGAATTGCGCAAGATCCAGTGGGTTAGATCATGGACTCTAAAGGTGAATGGGATATCACCATGACATCAACAACCCCTCCATGGCATCTCACTACCAAACAAAAGAAGGAGGATAAAGTAGTCGAAGCATACTAAGATATATTCACCTCACATGTTGGGGTACCTCTACATTTCCAGGGCAAGAATTCACTTGATTTGATGCCTAGTGATCCTTCACCTAATAGCCCATTTTATAGCCATTCTCCCACGGAAAATGAAGAAATAAAATGCCAGATTCAAGAGTTGATACAAAAAGGGTACATTTGACCAAACCTTGTGGGAGATCGATTATTTTGGTTTGAAAGAAACGTGGAACATGACGACTCTGTATTGATTACAAAGCTCTAAAAACAATCATAGTACAGAACCAATATCCCATTTCTCGGCTTGATAACCTTTGTGACCAACTCAAGGGTGACAAGTACTTTAGTAAGATTGATCTCAAGTCAAGTTACCACCAGGTACCAACTCAACAAACATATGTATGGACAAATGCCTTCAAGACCAAATAAATCCTTTTTGAGTTGTTGGTATTGCCTTTTGGCTTGGATGATGCTCTATAAACTTTCATGAGAATGATGGGAGACATCCTATGACCATTCATCAATTAATTTTTGGTCATATATCTAGAAGGCATCCTCATCTTCAGTAAATGTTGGGTAGAAAATTTGCAACAAATTCAACAAGTCCTCAGCACCCTACGACAATAAACGTTATATGCTAACATAGAAAAGTGTTCGTTTGGCATGAGAAGAATCAAATATTTGTGATACATCATAGATGAAAATGGTGCGCATGTCAATCCAACCAAGATCCAATTCATTCACGACTCACAAGACCCAACAAATCTAACTAAGATCTCAATTTCTTGGGCCTTTCCAACTTCTATCGCGATTTCATGTTGGGTTTCTCTCATGTTGCTTGGAACCTCAACAACATCACCAAGGGTGGTTCCAAGGCTGAATTTGTTTGGGCTGAGTCATATAAAAAATAATTTGATTATTTAAAACACTGCTTATGTTCATCTCCCATACTCACCTTGCCAGATCTGCAACAACTTTTTGAGATTGAGATAGATTCTTCGAACTATGAAATTGGTGTAGTCCTCACTTAGCATGGCCATCCAATGTCCTACCAAAATGAGACATTCTCATATGTCATCTAGAAGTAACCCACTTATGATAAGGATATGTACTTTATTGTACAAGCTTATCACCAATGGAAGCATTACATTCTTAAGAAGGAATTCGCTATCCACACTAATCATTAGACCCTACAGTTCATGTAAACAAACATGAAGTTACAAAATGACCACCACCAAAAGTGATCTACCTACCTGCAACAATTCAACCTAAACATTAAATACAATAAGGGTAGCACCAACCGAGTTTTCGATTTCCTTAGTCCAACTCCAATTGCACACTAACTATAGTGATAAACTCTTACAACCATGAGATCTCTAGGTGGTCACAACTATATCACAATAATCCTAAATTCAGTGTCACATATCAAATACTGAATGCAAGCACACCAATTCCAGATTTTCATCTCTAATATGGAATATTAGGTTTTTTGGGCCATCTCTATGTTCCTTTAAGCAATCATGTAGATATGATTTTGTTAGCTCATTAAAGTGGGGTGGCAGGACACTTCGGTGTAGAAAATACTATGGCTATACTGCAAAAGTAATTTTATTGGCTGAGGCTTTGATAAGATGTCAATAAGTATATCATATCATGCATTGTTTGTGCCATTTCCAAACCAACCATTAAAAGGAAGGTTTGTACATTCCTCTACATACTCCCAATAGGCCCTGGGAGTCCATTTCCATGGATTACATATTCAATATACCTTCTACCAAACATGGTAATGACTGTTTATTTTTTTTTGTTGATCCATTTCTAAGATCGCCATATTGACAACCTGTAAGAAGAGTATCATTGTTGAGGCCACTACTAAGATCTTCTTCAACCATGTTTGGGTTCATTTCAAGTTAGCACAAACTATTTTTTCAAATTGTGACAACAATTTCTTGAGTATATTTTGGTCTAGCCTATGGTCACTGATGGACACCAAACTCACAAAATCCATTGCCTTTCACCCCAAAACAGATGGAAATATAAAGGTGGTCAATGAAATTATTGTGCATCTTCTAATATGTACAACTCCAAATATCCACACACATGGGATGTAATCCTTCCATATGTTAAACATAGCTATAATAGATCCCTCCATAGATCAATTGGCCATATCTCTTTTCAGGTGTGCTTGGGGTTCCAACCATTGACCCCCATTGATTGTAGCTCTTCATGCTACATCTTCCCCAATGGAATCCTCCCACATTGAGAGAAAGGCCAATAGATCGACTAAATTCTTTATGTGGATCCGACAAATCCAACAAGTGGTTCATGATATATTGGAGAAGGCCAATGCCAAGTACAAAAAAAAACATGACCAACATCATGTTCCACATGAATTTCAAGTTGGTGACAATGTGTGGCTGCAGTTGGAGAAAGAGCACCTCATAGGCCCCCACAACAATCTTAAACCACTATGATATGGGCATTACACCATCACAAAGGTTGTGGGTGACAATGTTTTTGAATTGAGTATTTCTCCTTTCCTTTCCTTGCACCCAGTATATAATGTGAAGCAACATTGACCATATATCCCACCTTTGTTGGACACCTCAGAGGTGGTTGAGCAATTGACTGTTACTGAAACCAATGTTGAATGAATTGTGTAAGATCTAGTGGGTTAGATCATGGACACTAGGATGAAGGGAACAATCCAGCATAACATAAAACTCTATCATATTTTCAAAGAAGGGAATCTATTTTAACAAGTCAAGTGGCTCACCAAGGTTCAAATTCAGAAAACGTTTCCCCATCTCCTGAGGAAAATTCATGAAATGGGGACCATTACAACGTAAGGAGGGAGGACTGATATAGGTGGATATTGGTGGCCACACACCTCTTCCATTGACTCATCATAGTTCTCCATCTTGGCCATTTTGTTTTATGATTTTCGAGTCCTTAACTTTCGAGGTTGTTTTGTGGCCTTAAATGATTGTTTTTGCCATTCGAGGCCTAGGGGTAGACAATGCTTACTCTAGTCCCAAAAAGAGACAATTGTACTTCTCACTTATATATTTCCAATGACCTATTGTGAGCCTCAACTAGATATTGTATGAAAAAATTGTTCCCCAAGAAGTTGGTATATCAACTAACGACCTTGGGGCCCTCAAACCTTTTGGTGCTTTACCTCCTAGGGTTATGGTTTTGGACTGTTAGGTTTATTTATTTTCATTAAAAGGTCATTCTTTTAGCCTCTTATGATATATTTTTTCAAATGAAGGTAACAAACATCTCTCTCTCTCTCTCTAGAGATAAGATGCCACCATTCTAGCTAGTTTGTGTTCTACAATATTATATTAATTTATTCATTAATAGAAGTTGGGTTTCACTATATTACTATTCTCTCTGTTATATTTATGTTTTTGTTTTATTTTGTTTTGTTTACAATCCAAATCAATTCAATGGGTGACTTGTCACATGCTTGTATGAATCCTATCATTAGTCCTAGTCATAAACGAAACAAGAGTATTTAAATATCCCAAACTTTAGTCTGTTTATCACTTTGTGTTTTTGTGCATAGTTTTTAGTCATACTAGAGCCTAGAGAAGATAAATAATTGCATGCTAGTGTTCACAGTTGTCCCCATTTTTCACCTCCAATTATATTTGTGTACCAATGATAGTTTGTAGCCATGGGAAAATCATTAGAAAGTAAATCAATGGTTGTAATATCAAAGGGATCCATTACGGTTGATTTATGTGACCCTCAACTAGAAATGATGGGATACCTCAATAGAAAGGTAGAGAAAACTAGGTTGTTTTATAATGATTTCATGGATGGGGACGTCTCCCCTAAAATAAAGTCATCAATTTACATATACTATATTTTTTTAGAGTCTATAGAAGTCACAACAGTTTGGAAGCCTATTTTTGAGCCACTATGGGTGTCCACCCTCACCAACATGATCAACCTTCCTATGTTTGTCACTACCATGGAGGTGATTGAGTGTACCAAGTTACTAATTAGTCAAGAACATAGGAATACTCTCTAATTGTATAGAGCATATCACATCCATGTTTAGTACATCCACACACTGATTGGTCTCTGTATCGAAGGGGAAGATGTCACCAATTCATTTCAAGGGGAAGGGAAGTATGGATGACTAAAAGGGGAGGCTATCCTATACCAATGTTATAGAACAAAGAGAAGAGGTCACAAATCCACCATTAGTTTTATCAATCACGATCAGGTCCACATTTCTTGTTTGTTAATCAACCACCATATTATGTGCAAGTATGTCAAGGCTGAATGTAACCTAGATACAGTTTCAATGGAATATTTTTTCAACTAGGGATCCAATCTCGACTAGTCTAATTTTTTATGAACAAGTTGTTCTAAGACCGTGTTAATGCCCATGCATTGACCACCTATATCGTTTTTGTTTATCTATTTGTTTCATTTTCTATGCGGAAATGGAAACCACCACAGGGCCATGAACTACAAACTACAAATGATAGAACCATCCATGCTTGGCAGTATGATCAATGAAAGAGTCAAAAGGATGCAAAGCACTTGGAATTTAATGATAGAGCATTTTCCAAGTGGTATGTTGACATGATCAACACCACCAACTAGATTCTTAAAATTCTACATGTGTTTATACTAAGCATGCATGAAGGAAAGATTTAGTTTGACATGTTAAGGGATCATACTTTCGTGTGGCCAAGAGGAGACAACCCTATCATGTTTAATGCTACTACCCTACCATATTATTTGACATATACATTTTTTATAAAGATGTTTATTCATGGTCCAAGGTATAAAGTTATATACATAAGACAAGACAACATACATCCTACCAAAGCAAATTCAACTAAAGTCCCGAAGATGAAAAAACTTATGATCAAATATAAAATGGTGAAGAAGAGGAAGGTGGCATAGGTTAGCGTAGATTATAATTCCAATCTTGAAGAGAAATTAGGATAATTTTCTAAGTCACCTACATTTTCGGTTGTATTGACATAGCCCATCTCAAATTCAACTACATTTTTTGGAAAAGATTTGAAGGAATGCCTAAGTGAGGTGACCCTATTTTTGCAAGGTGCGACAACAAAAGGGTAGAAATGAGTGAATACAATTATCCTCTTTCCCAATATATTTTTTATTGACCTAGCGAAGTTGGGTTAGAGAATATTCTAGTTTCAATACCTAGTGTGAGATCCCATCCATTAGTAATCTCAAACATGTTTTTTGTTGGACCTTGTGGATTTTGGAAACTATAATGGATTGGGCTTGGTTGAAGAGACCATACATTCCTAAAAATAATTTGAGAAGATTCATACCCAAACCCCAATTATGATTGTTGAAGATGAACCACATGATTCTATTCTCAATGTCACAAGATACCTTGTGTAGAATGAAGCAACAAAAACAACAACCTTCATTTGCATAAGAGAAACAACAATAAACAAAGGAAATGTCCATTGATGTAGGATCATCATCAGATCAATTAATGAGACAACTGATAGAACAATGTGGAAGGTGACTCAAAATACAACATGTGCACATTAACTAGTTTGGATTCCAAGGGAGGAACATCAATTAAATTTTGAAGTGATTGTAATTAAACCTCTTTAATGAATATGGGTTGTACATATTTCGAGCATCAACTCATATCTGAATTCGTAGATCTCTATTTAATTTAATTAGCTTATTTATAGGAATGTTTTTATTAATACGTGAAAGCACTAAATCGATCCAGAGGGAAGGCTCGAGAAGCCCATTCATGTATAAATTAATGTAATCTATGTTGTAGGAAAGGTTATCTTGTTAGGGAAGAGAAGAGAAATACTCTTAGAATTTCCTGAGAGAAGATTGTAAACTTGTTTTATTCTTTCTGAAACCAAATAGATACTGTGCTTTTTCATTTGTATATGTGTGTGTATACTTGTATGTTCTTTGAATGAGTTTATGATTATGTTTAAGTTTAAACTGTTTCTCTTATGGTATTCTTTGTGCAAGGAGTGCATAGTGACAACTCAAGGTGTGCAGAGGCCGAACCTTTTTCAAGTTTAGAATCTCAGGAGAGACAGTGCGATTTTGCACAAAGTAAGCGCAAGGAGTGCATAGACGAGACTTGGAAAATACAAATCCTAGGAGAGTCAACGCAAGGAGTGTGTGGGCCATAATTCTAAGGGTCAAAGTTCAGGAGAGAAGCACAAGGAGTGCACTGGAATTCACTTCCTTGAAGTGACAAATCCTAGGAGAAGTAGCGAGTGCAGATTTCTCGAGGAGAGCTCAGGGAACTCTCGAAATCCTTTGGTAAGGAACTGACGATCCATATTCTTCTCTTGGACCCCAAAGTTCCCGTAAACCATATATTTTACCCACAAATATCCAACGTAGATCTAGTAAAGAATCAACCATAGATCCCCAATACTTTCAACAGTTTAGAAATTTGTTCATTCAGGAGTTTAGTCATAGTTGTTTGGAGTGAAGGAACGCCGGAGCACCAGAGTTCATGAGTGTTTATCAACCATTGATTGTAGGAGAGTGGGGGGTCAATATATCCCCGATACATTCACCAATTTGACACTCTGACAAGTTGCGGCATTGTTGGTTAGAGTAGAGGGACCGTTGAAGTCCAACGTACCAGAATAAACCCTAGTCATAGATCTTCAAGAGAAGAGGATCCCCGCTAGCTATCCGATCAAGTATTTTTCCGTCAATGGAAGGATAGAGTGAGGACCCATAACTTCTGGTAAATATCACTTTATGACCAGGTTCGATCGGTAACTATTGGCTTTCGGAAGTCACTCCTGGATTGCTAGCAGGAGCAGAGCCCGAAGCCCATCAGTTTTAATGT
>SNQJ01S0086547.1:66008-77100 GCA_010110895.2 Picea sitchensis | reverse complement strand
CCATATTTGTTTCCCAGGCTTTCAAAATTATGTCACCTCGGGTTTGCTCAGAAAGAGACAATCGAGGAACCTTTGATACATCATCTTTTGGTATTAGTAAGACAACCTCCTGAAACTTAGCCCGAGCTGCAAGGGATTCTCTTTCTTTGATGTAAATGTTATTTAGGGAAATGTCTACCACCCGATAACAATTTTGAATGGCTTCTACTTTCATAAAAAGATCTTGTTGGGCTGATTTCAACTTTTCATGTACTTCCAGTGCCTGAGCTTGGAAAGCTGCCATCTTCACTGCTGTACCTTCAGCCAAGTCTATTTTGGCTTGTAGTTGCTTGATCAATTCTTCGTGTTGAATGGCTAATTCTCTATTGGCTTCTCGTTCCACAGTCATCATCTGGTCTTGCAACTACTTTACCAACATATTCCTCTATTTTAGCCGCTCCACTGGATTTTCTACTGAACATTGATTGGCCATGGCAAAGGCACCTAATGAGCCTGCCATTTCCCTGGCTAATTCTGTATCATCTAGGCCCTGTCCATCATACAACATTCTTTTCCTTTTGATTGTTGCACCGTCTTTTTGATATTTTTATATCTTAACTATGGCCCTTCTCTTCTTACTGAAAAAGAAGTCTGAAGGAGACATTTCTTCGGCTGAAATCGGAGTAAGGTCTTCTATAAATATGACTTCGGCATTTGGATTTCCTTGACTTGACTGTAAAGGTGTTAATGACATAATGGGGCTACCTATCTCTGTGGACTGTTGTTGCCCTGTTGTGTTTGTAGTTGGTTTATCCGGTGTGGACAACGATGTATCCTGTCCTTTTTTCAGCAAAGCTTCAAGTTGAGCGTTCGTTTGAGTACTCTGCGGGTTTGATAATGTAGTCTCCACTTTCGGTATTGAGACGTCGACATCCTTCAGATTTCCCTCAGTACTCTATTTGTCAGAACTTCTTGCCTCCAAACCCTGAGCTGTAGCTTCCTGTGTAGATGAAGGTGTTATTGGTTCTCCCTGTAATACCTTTGGCAAACTAATTTTTCTGTTCTTTTGAAAACTGTAAAAACTGGCTAGTTGATCTGGAGACAAAGTTCAGACTCTGCTCAACACTTCCTCATATGAGATGGCTCCCCTGAATATTTCATCCGATGGGGAAATCTCGTGCACATACTTCTTTAAATTGTATTGAGCCAGGTGAGTTTCCACGATCTTCTGGGGATCATGCCTCTTAAACTCAATATCAACTAACTTGACGTCTTCTAGAGCCGCGACCTCTACTTTCGAATGGCTGAAATCTTGCAACGAAAACATACCAACCTGAAGAGGGAAGGTTGGCCAGACCTTTTTTTGGGCCGCTTTTAATTCTTTACTGATGCCTCCTATTACGGTCTGATAAGCCACCTTTCGACATACCAGTCGATCTGGCAAAAACTTTGGAAGAGCATGGGGGAGAACTGAGCACCCAAAAACCCTGATGTAGGAATTTTTTTTCTCAATATACCAGTCCGTTATTTTTCCCAGGTTGGCCATGATTTTATCTGAAATCCTGGGGGGTGGGCAATCGTACAGGGCGAAATGAATCAACACTACTACATAATGACATATTTCATAGAATAAATCTCTGGCTTTGTCCTCCCACAGCTTGGAGTGATAGAACTGGATAGGCTCGACGTTGGTCGGGCTCTAGCTCCAGCTCATTAGAGGGAAATGAGTCATAAAACAAATGGCATCCATGATGTATGCCGACATGTAGAAAGGAGCAGGTTGCCCTTTGGATTTTTCCAATCGATATCCTGTGATTTCCTTGGCCAGGTTGTCTGATAACATCTTGGCCCAGTTGAAAGAGTAGCCTTCGGCTACTTCATGCATAATTGGTGTCCATTCCAATAGGAAATGAGAGGAATCATTTTTCCCAAATATTCTACATAGCATCATAGCCACATAGATCGTATGGGCGTCTAACGATGTTGTGGCATATATGTCGTGGGTGTCGGCTCTGAATTTTTCAGGGTGCCCCCACCAATCCTTGATTAAATCAAGATAGTTTTTCCCATACTGTGTGCACTCTTGTTGGTCAAACTCCATTAGGAATGCATCATTGTAACTGTATTTAAAAACAGAGGATAATTTATACATTACTTGTATATGCTCCGGTCGAAAAGACTCAACAACAACTTTCTGTGAATTGTAAATGCTCCTGGTTGCAATGTCAACGTTCTCGAGGGCCCAACCTATCATGTCGTTATAGAGCATGAGCCTCAACCGCACGACTATTTTGTGTAGCTCTGACTGAGCTATGTCCCTGAGCATGAGTTTCGGTTACTTCTTCACCTGAATCCTCTGGGCAATTTATGAGCTCGTATTGTAGAACATCGAACACCTGTGTCCAGGATTTCACGGTATCTATGGCTCTCGGTGATGTGTCTGACAGAACATCTGTATTCGGGTTTACGCTTTCACCAGTTGCTTTGGCCATCTTTCGTGGTGCCATGCTATTGATGAAAACATAACTGGAGTACCTGTTACGAGGGAATACGTGAGCTTTCTTAGTTGGCTAAAACTTGCTATTATGGGAGAATGAAGATGTAATTCAAAATCTGATATTCTTATTACCTTAAGCGCATTGATTTTCGAATATCTTTACTGACGACAAATTCATTTACCTTAATGAGAAAATCTAAGTGGCGATTTGCAATCTATATTAGAATCATTACCGTAGATTTGTGATTAATGCCATAAATATCGGTGGTTTGCGATCGAGAACTTTGGATGAAACGGGTTAGAAAATCTCTGAAACGCGAATTCATGAATGATTAATTTCGAGATAATCTTGTTAACACATTAATTAATCGTGTTTAACTTTAAGTGTTTGCAAGTGTTCGGACTTGGGAATTTTTAACAATAACTCGAGATAGAATTCCCAAAGCCCGAAACTGCGAAAAATAATCACAAGATAATCGTTTTTAGATTTAATTAACCCCGTTTAAGTTTGAAATGTTTCAGGGGTTCGGACTTCGGAAAGTTCAAGACGTGATGGGTGATAAACATCTGAATTTCTGAATTGCGAAGTTATTAACTGTCTTTTAACCGAGATTAACTTAGCTGATTAAACTCTAATATTTTGGCATTTACTGCTTCGTGGATTGTCAAGTTAACTTTTATTAAATTTACGAAAGGCCATTGCCCGAAGTGATGTGTCAAATATGACGTTATTTTTGGTGATATATCAAGACTCAGGAAGGCACACGTGTACTATGACTAGGATCCTTTAGACACTTTTCGGGTATCGGGACTTCTAAAGTTATGACTTGTTGAAATGTCCGAGGCGCGAAGCTCCGAAGCGGCCTCTAGTGATTTAACTCTTTAACCATTTGGCGGCTCCACAAATCCGAAGAGATTTAGGATCGTTCGATCAAATGGAAGACTTCACAGACGGCTTATATCATGTGCGCCTTATACTTATTTAACCAAAAATGAAAATTCTTTAAAGTCAAAAAGTTTAGAAATATATATGTTCCAACATAGGCTCCTTCTGGGGATCACGTCTCCCTGCGAGGTGTGGAAGAATAGTAGACCAAGTGCCTTTATTGGGTAAATAGAGTTATCATCGTATTTCTGTGAAATACCTTTGGGAAAAAAAAATCATATAGAAAGGAAATGAACTTCAACTGAATCTCAGAGAATCTTCAAAACACAGTCAATTATTTATCATCAAGTCAGGCTATTAATAGTTTCATTTTCTTGAAACCGATTTCGGATCTGTTTAAGATAATCAAAACAACTTTAACCGAACTATCAGACTCTGGTTGATTTTGTTTGCATCAAGGCAAAGTAAATTTAACAATTTAGTTAGGGAGTCCCTTGTTGGTTTATAATGTAAATCTTGTCGAAAAGAGAACTAGCTACCAGAGTACATTATGTACATGTATAACAACCTTGCAGAGATAATAGACATTGCTTCATTACTAGTGAACCTGTTCAGTACCTAGGTGAAGTTATCTACATTTCCCATTGAATTTTCTCACCACTTCAATTTGCGCTTTGCTGAGATGAGGGAAATCATTTAAATGAATTTCCTTTTATCATCTCTTGGGACAAAATGGGGGCAATCGAATTTCAAATTTCCTTTCACCATTTGTCTTGGACTAGATGGGGGCAATCAAATTATAAATTTCCTTTCACCATCTGTCTTATATTTTAATATTTCTGAAGTAGGGGCAATCAATTTGTATGCATCATACGAGGGATGATATCTGCTTATAATTTAACAATGAAGGTCTGTCAACCCATTTTGATTTACTCCGGACTAATTCTCTCCCGACCTTCAATACACCTTTGCCTATAGGGAAGATCTCATGGGGAATTTTTTATTTTCCAGGGATTTTCCTTGAGTGAAACTTAATCAATTTAAATCTGTTAGAAAGACTAAAGTTGCCAGGATTAGCCTAGACATACTTTCTTTCAGTTAGAAATCAGAGGAATATAAAGATTTTTGCCTAATCTCGTTTTGAAGATTTGGTTTTTTAAGCTCCCTGAGTCAAGGCAAAATTCTTTCTTTCTATGAAGGTTTAAGACTAGGTAGTAAAGACCAGAATAGAGTAAAATCTTGGAGATAGGCAAAATGAAATAGAACAAGGATTGAGAGGGTTTGGCACCAAAGAATCTCATTTTCATAGAGTCCATTTTTCGATTACCAGTTTCTTTTCTTTTCATTTTTATCTGGAGGTTTTCAGATTTATGCTTTTCTGATCTTTGATCAGGTAATCATTTTTTCAAGAGTAGAACCTTGTTAAGATTTGATAAGATTCCTGTTGGCATTTTAGCTTAAACAATAAGCATAGAAGTTCATACCTTGGATTTCGTTTATATTTCAATCAAACCAATTATTAGTTCGTCACCTATTTTGAGAGAAAACAAATATTTTGCAAACTGAGCGTTGAATTCCAATACATCCTTACTTCTTGTCTAATGATAGATATTCTGCAAAAGAGAAATAATCAGAGACTTCCGCAAAGTAGAAATGATATGCAGTACAAATATTTTATTTTTCTTTTTTCGGAGTATTAAATAAAACTAGGTTTATTAAAAATAAAAAGTAAACTTCAGGTAACCTACAAAAGAAAATAAAGTTGCGAAAGTAAACGAAAACCAAACCGGTATATACAATGGTATTGTGAAATATGTTTATTGCATGAAATGTTTTAGATAACGCTCGTTAATAGGGGCGTAAAAAGTTTTCCCATCGAGATTATCTAGTAGGAATGAATTCTTCCCTTCTGTAGATGCAATCCTTAATGGCTGGAGCCATAGGTGATCAAACTTACCGTGTTTTCCTGCATCTTCTTTTCTAGCATCCCACTTCAAAACTACATCACCAGGAAGGAACTCCCTGTCTTTCGCTTTTTTATCAAAAAGGGATTTCATATTATCTTGATATTTTTGAAGTCTGTCATCAACTTCGGACCTGTTTTGCTGGACTTCGATTATCTGGTTACAGATAATCCTCCTCGTTACATCATTTGGCTCTTTGTTTGCATCTTTCCATAGCTTCATTACTGGAAGAGCTAGATTAATAGGGGGACAACGTCGGTGCCATAAACCATTTGGAAATGAGACATACCTATTGATTTCTTAGTGTCGATTCGGTTTTCCCATAAGGCGTACCTTAGGTGAATGTGCCAAGCCTTCTTATTCTCCGTTAATACTTTCTTGATTATATTCATCAAACTTTTGTTGGATGATTCAACCAACCCATTTCCCTGAGGATAATAGGATGTAGAATGTCCCATCACAATGTTGTATTTTTGACAAAAACTTATCACTGCCATAGATTTGAATGCTTGGGCGTTGTCCGTAACTATCTTCCGGGGACAACCAAATCTGGGTAGGATGTTCTCTTCTAGAAAGTTTATAACTACCGAATCTGTGGCATTCCGAGTTGGAATGGCCTCCACCCATTTTGTGAAATAATCTGTAGTAGTTAAAATCCACTTATGTTGGGCGCTTGACTGTGGTTGGATTTCTCCGATGAAGTCCATACCCCATTGTTGAAAAGGAGCCTCTGTTTTGACTGGGACCAAAGGTAGTGCATGAAGCTTTTGCATGCTAGAGAACAATTGACAAGGGTTGCAGGCTCTGACCTTAGCGTTCACATTAGTAAATAACTTAGGCCAATGATATCCAACTCTCAGGATCTTGTAGGCCGTGGCCCTCCAGGCATGATGTCCTCCACACACTCCTTTATGAAATTAATTTATGACATCCTCTGTTTCAGGTTCTATCAAACAACGTAGCAAGAAACCTAGGGGGTCTTTCCAGTATAATCATTCTTCAATAATACACTACTTAACTGCATGTAGTTTCAATGTTCTTGCTTTTGATGGAGTCATATCACTCGTACACTAAAGGGTGAGTAGATACGAAATGATATCGTGGTACCAACCAGAGGAATACAATTTATCCTCGATACAAGTTGTAGGGGTTTGATCATCAAGTTCTCCTATGTTTGGAATAGGTCCATGTGATTCTAGATGATTTATCCCAAGTGCTCTGAAATTCGACTTTGCTAATAACTTCGCCAGGCGCTAACCTTTGAATAACTTGGTCAGTTTTACTTCCAGATCGAATTCTTGAATTTTGGCTAACCACCGACCTCTCCTACCATCACTGTCTGGTTGTACCAATATATCTTTAACAAAGCTTGTTGGCACATAGGCAATTATTTTGGAGTGCAATACATATGTTCTGAAATCTTTGAGAGCTTGCACCATCGCGTAAGCTTGTTTTTCCAGTATATCATATCTTAACTCAGCATCTCTGAGACTTTTACCGAAAAAGGCGATCGACTGCTCGGAACCTTCTTCATTCTTTTGGAGAAGCACCACTGCGATAGTATGTTCTGATGCGAAATAAACGATCAGGAATTCCTTAGTATAGTCAGGACTAGCTAATACTGGAGCTTCGCTTATAGTTTTCTTAACTCGCTCAAATGACACTTTAGCTTCAACAGTCCATTTGATTTCACTGTCTTTCTTCAACATATCTGTAATTAATTTGACAATTTCAACAAAGTTAGGGATAAACCTTCTCAAAAAATGTATTTTACCTAAAAAAGACTGGATTTCTTTTTTTATTTCTAGGAATTTTTATTGTGTCAACAACCACGATTTGCTTGGGATCGACCTTTATTCCATCTTTCGAAACTATATGACCCAAACACTTTCCTTCTTGCATAGCGAAATGAGATTTTTTAGGGTTTAGAGACAAACCAAATTTTCAACATTTCTCAAAGGTTTGTTTGAGATGAACCAGATGTTCTGCATCATAATTCGAGAAGACTGTTAGATCATCTAAGTAAATCACAACAAACTTATCCCTTTCACCGATGAAAGCTATATCCATTGCTCTTTGGAAGGTGGCCCCGACGTTCATCAAACCAAACGACATTTTGTCATACATGAAAGTTCCCCACGGAGTAGTGAATGCAGTTTTTTCTTTATCATCTTCGTGGACAACAATTTGGTTATAACATGAAAAACCATCGATCATTGACATTCTGTTAGCTCCTACTACTTTTTCCAAGACATGATCCATTTTTGGTAGAGGGTAGTCATTCTTCAAGGATGACCGATTTAAATTTCTGAAATCTACACAAAGCCTAATTTCTCCACTTTTCTTCCTGATAGGTACCAAATTTGCTACCCATTCAAAATATCTAAGTGGAACAATAATCTTTGCGTCAAGAAGCTTCTTGACCTCTCTTTCTATTACAGGTAAGAGGATAGGATTGATTTGTCTCAGCTTTTGTCTAAAATGTTTGATACCATGCTTCAAAGGAATCTTATGTTCAATCACAGAGATATCATAATTTTTTAAATCATCATAAGACCAGGCAAATACATCTTTGTACTTTTAAAGCAATTCGGCATACTTACTCTTCACTTGAGATGGAAGATATTTAGATAACTTGACTATCTTAGGTTCTTCTTCAGTTCCTATGTCACAGTCTTCAACCTCCTCGGGCTGAGGGTGCAGGGTAGATTTCAAGGGTATGTCATCTTTGTCGAACAACCTTTCTAAGGGTATCAGACCTTTGGGGATCTGATTATTCTTCAGTACAAGCATTCTGTGATTTGCGATCTTATCCTAAAATTTTTCAGAATCTTCTCCTTCCTGCATGATCCAGATAGGATCGTTCTGGTTTTCTTGGTCTATGTGGGTCTCGGAGAATTCATCCACCATTTCTAGAAATTGTTTGATCTGCTCGTCATCTTCAAAGACCTGCCAGTGTTGCACATTATTTGGGATTGAAGGTCTGTGTCTCATTTCTATATGATACTTCAACTTTAGGACAGTAGGAGGTATAAACGTCGCAACTGCTTTGGCTAAGGAATCTGCTTGTTGATTTTCCATTCTGGGAATGTGATGAATGTTAAATGATGAGAATAAATTCTCAATCAGATCCCAGGCGCAATTTCTATATGACCTCAACCTTGGATGTTTAGATTGATATTGCTTCTTTATTTGTTTTATGATAAGTTCTGCATCACTATAAACTATTAGATTTTCAATTTTTAGTTTCCTGGCGACCTCTAATCCTAAGACCAGAGCTTCATATTCACATATATTATTAGTATAATCAATATCCCACTGTAATCTGTATGAAAAGGGGATGACATATTTATCTCTAGGTGCAACAAGTAACACTCCTGCCCCTACCCCTTCGTAGGACGAAGTGCCATCAAAAACATTTTCCAAATTCTGTCCCTACTAGTTACACTTTTATGTGGTTTTTCTATTTTTCTATTTTCTTCTTCTATACAGTCATCAAAATCATCATCTAAAGATAAAATACAATTTCCTAGATCCTGATCTGCAACGTAGACTAGATAATTATTTGGGTTCTGGGGTCACTTACAGTGTATGCCATTCTAGTCTCCTTGTACATTCAAGTGAATTGTCCACCAAAAATCGGGATCGTAGCATATGTCATGTCCAATTGAAGTGATCCTCAGAGTTTTGCGCCCCAAGACCTGGATAAAAACATGCCATACTTGGCAGGGACGTCAACTACAACTACATCCATTATGATACTTTTTACATGAATCTATGCAAGATTCACTACCAGATCCTTAATCATGCCGAGAAATTTAACTTTTCTTGAATCACAATAATATAAGTCTTGATAAGGTCTAGTGATTTCAAGGCCCAAATTTTCCATGATAAATTTAGGCATTAAGTTGTGAGAGGCCCCTGAATCTAACATGCAATTATGAAGTAAGTGATCATGCACAGTTAAGGTAATATAAAAAGGGGCTACAAAATCTCTAACATTTTCAATGTGCAGGCCAAACATAATCGTAGGATTTTCATCTTGTAAATTTATCATGTCTGCATGACATTCCACATCAGAGAAATTAATCATTTTAGCAATCTGCTTTTTATAAATTGGATTCTTAGCCAACTCAACCAAAGGCATGGGGATTTTAATCTTATTTATCTCATTCTCTAAACTGAAACCTCCGACTATTTTTTCGACTTCTCTGTTGGATGCTTATGCTTCTGTATTCTCTGTTTTCTTTGTTTGTGTTGCTCACGTTTCAACTGTTTTGGTTTGGGTAGATTGTTTTTCAACTAGTGGTTTAGTAACAACCACCTCATTCTCTTTTTTTCTTGATAAAATATTTTTGGGTGGACCCTTTTTAGTATTCGTTTCTTTGGGCCTCAAATTATACTTCTGTTGAAGCTTGACCATTATGGAGTCGGCGATTCCTTTATAAAAAGACTCTCCCAAATTATTTATGCTTTCCTCGTTACTAGATAGGGGGTCTTGGTATAGAGATCTTTCATAATCCTGTCTAGTTAGATGAGGTTCCTGGTCTTCATCACTAAGGTTATTTATATCTTCTTCTAACCCTTCATAATTATGTATATCATCTCCTATAAATTTTCTGATTTAAACGGAGCCTGTATCTTTTGATCTTTGTTTTTTATTTGTCTCTGCTGGGTCTAGGAGTTGGGATTTCTCCTGAAATCTTTTCTAGCAAATGGATCAGGTTTAACTTGGTCTAGTTCCATTCTATAAATTTTGTTTGACAAATCCTTGATTATCTTATCCATGTCATTCATTTTTTCTTCTGCAGACCTCCCAGATCCAGAGGGTCCCATGTGTTCCCTGAAGCATTTGGTTTATTGGGTTCCCGTCTCAACCTTGGATTTTAGTTTACTAGACACCATCATGTTTGACTCAATTTCTATGGCGTTGTCCTGCATTCCCGTGAGGGTAGAAGATCTCCTTTCCCTTAAAAGTAAGGTGAAGTCGGGTTCAAAAGCCCCTGCAAAAGTTACCTTCACTACAGGCTGAGAGGGTTTAACTTCTGCTGGAATTTTATGATAAAGTTTGTTAAATCTATAAGTGAATTCCAGAACCGATCAAAGTTCTTCTTTCTCAATGCCCCGAATTCGGTCAAATAGTAGAAGTGGTCTTTCTTTTCTCACCACTATCTTAAAAAAACGTTTTCTAAATCATCAGAAGACCTTAGGGATCCGACTGGGAGTCCTCGAAACCAGATTCTTACTTTCCCTTCAAAAGTTTGTGTTATAACCCCAAATTGCACCACACGTGCTTACTTGGCATCATGCCAACTCATATCCCTTCATTGCCAAAACATCTGCTGAAAAACCTCTTTGAAAATCCTCTTGGGTCAAGGTACACGTGCCCTAACCCACTACTGCATGCGTGTGAACGTTGGCAGGCCTANATGTTATAACCCTAAATTTCACCACACATGCTTACCTGGCATCAAGCCAACTCATATCCCTTCTTTGCCAAAACTATGCTGAACAAACTCTTTGAAAAACCTCTTGTGTCAAGGCCCACGTGCCCTAACCCATTACTGCACGCGTGTACACGCTGGCAGGCCCACTACAGCCCGTGTGTATCTAACAAAACACAAAAATAGGAAAGTTGCCGACGGGAAAAAAAGCTATGGGTCAGTTAACTGAAACTCCCGGCCATGCATGGCCGAGAGTTCGTCCAAAACCCTAGCTCCTTCTAGCCTATAAAAGAAGGGGTAGGGGTACCATTTGGAGGAGGAA
>SNQJ01S0086547.1:33991-53728 GCA_010110895.2 Picea sitchensis | reverse complement strand
ATCATCCTCCTCTAACTCCAGTCCTCAAAACCCTGTGCATGTATAGATGGTAACACCCAGAGCTTTCTTTACTCTGGACCATTAAAACAATGTGATAAGAAGCAATAAAAAATACATCCTAATTTAGGACATAAATTCATTGTTTCAACTCCTTGACAAAACAAGGATGTGGGAACTTGTTCAATTTATCTTAATTGGCTGCGACAGAAATGGAAATCAATCCAACCAGGGTAGATTATCAAATATTTAGGATATCTCTTTGCAATAAATGTTCTTCTAGCTGAGCAATGGAGATGGGTTCTAAACAAGTTTCTATGCAAGCTTCAAAAATAGTTTTCCCAAGACCTTCCCTTTTGCCAGGAAACCTACCATCATTGATGGAACTCTGGTGATTGGTCATATCTTCTGCCCCTCTTGCATTTCCCCATTGACTGCAGGCTGTAAGAAAATGGAGATGTCTCTACAAAGATTCTGATGGGGAAGTTAACAAATCCCTCTAATGGACTGGGATGTGTGACCAACCAATTTTTTAAGATGGAGGTTAACATCCTAGAACTTTTGGAAACATTGGTGTTAGAGATATTATGAGCCATGTTTATGCAGTCTAGAGGAATTTAGTCTGGAGTTATGGCAAGCCATTTTTATGATTTAGACAGATTCAATTTCATAAGGTTCCAAGAAAGGAGATTTTGGGTAATCTCCATATCACCAAAACAAATATTGGACAAGTCCCAAATACTAACAAAAAGGTAAATGAATCTATGCTAAATCCTTTCAGCCAATCAAATTGTCTTATTTCCATAGTAACAATCACAAGAATACTCATATATGGACATATGCATCCTACCTCTAAAAGTACAAAAGACACAAAACAAACCATAAACAATTAAACACCACCCAACTCCTTGAGAGTCCCTTTTACTTCATTGTTAATCTATAATACTTTTGTGAAATCTATAAAGTACAAGCTCTACTCACCAGAAGACAATATGCCAATGAAACAATCTCCTACAATCCTATTTTTCAACCATCTTCTACATTGCTCATAAGGAAAATCCATAAGCACTTTTGGTTGTTTACCTTCCATGAAATGTTCTCTTGCCTTCATTCTGTAGCTGCCTAGCCAGCAGACTGCAGTGTAATGAGGGGAGGGGTTGGGTATTTTCAGTGTGCCTTGGGCACTACATTTAAGTAATTTGGGAAAGAAACCACTTTATTCATAGGGACAGAATCACTTCATCTGGACAGTAGAGAATGCTTTAAGCCTGGGTGATTGAGTGATTCCACCTTTATTGAAGCTCAGTCTCAGGCTCAGGCTTTTGGCTTCCCTGTTTGACAGAGTTCATGTCATGAATGCACAAATTGCCATCAAAGAATTACAATAGTATTAAAGCTCAGCCTCAGGCTTAGCTTCCCTTTGTGGAAGTGTTCATATCACGAATGTAGAAATTATCATCAAATAAGTGCAGCATAATTATAGATTAGTATAAAAATACAAACTCAGTAAAAGAAATAATTAGGATTACTAAATTAAGCATAATACACCTCTCACAGTCTGCTTAATCTAGGGCATTGGGAATCCAATCAAGTTGAAAAACAGATATTTTGATGAATACCTCTAGACGGGGATGAGATACGAAGCTTCAGACAGAAGCATGTCCCTGTGCTTAAAGGGTCTGTCAAATCACTTACCAATGTGGTTGACATGGAAAAATACAATTCTCAGATAGAGAATTTTCAAGCATGCAATTGGAAACGGAAGTAGCATCCCAAACATTTTAAACCCTCAGAATCTGGAGCTTGTTGGCAAATGCAATTGCAGCCCAATCTGGCTGTGAGGAAGACCACTGCAATTGGTTGATTTCAGCAGCTGCTGTGTAAGCCAATATGGGATCAAGGCCACCTTCGACAGGCTGGTTAATGGAAGACAACTCCCATATCAGAGCCTGAGAATCATCTCCTGCAGTGCAGATATGACAAGGACTGTGAGGAGCCCATGCAATGGCATTAACACTTGCCTGATGCCTTTGAAGTTCTGCAACAGGTACAGTTGGAAATCTGATATCCAACACAACTACTTTAGAGCTATCCATAAGAATAGTAGCCATATATCTTGGGTCCCGTTTGTTCCACCCCAGTCGTAACAATGGAGTCTCTGGCTGGGAGCTTTCATAAATAATAGTAGAATGCTCCTTGTCCCTCAAATCAAAAACTCTGACAGACCCATCTGCTGAAACTGAAGCAAAAACACCTGGTCCTCCCCAAGCAATATCATACACCTCCTTGTCATGAGCAATCAGCTGTGTATCCACCACCTCCTTCTCAATGTCCCAAATGGTGCAAGTAGTATCAATGCTACAAGTTCCAATTTGCCTCGGCTCAGCATCATTCCAGTCAAAAGAAGTTAATGGTGCAGAGAACTCACTATTTTTATTGTTATTTAATAAGCTTTTCAACTCAACCCGACCATCATGAATCTGCCATATTCGAAGATAGTCTCCAGTAGTGGCCAGAAGATCTGGTTTTTGGCATTCTTTATCTGGAATAAACATTATCTTTGTTGCAGGATAAGGGTGATCAAACGCCAGTCTAGGATCATTCTTGAACTCGCCTATTTCCTCGTCTAGTTGAATTATTTGTACTCTGTTGTTATATTCCTCTAGAAAACTGCCGATAGCAAGACGGAATTTCTTGTCTTTGCGAATGCTCCAGTTCATGCCATATATTTGCCATGGAGCTTCATATGTGTAGATTAGTGATTTCTGATCTGTTGCCATTTAGAAGCTCTTAACCGATAAAACTCCAGACTATTTTCACTCAAACAGGATGATCTGCAGAAAAATGTGAATCAATACTGTGTCTTAGATGTAATACATGGAAACCCATTAGGCACACAAAGTTAAACGTACTTTGATTGATCAGAAAATGGGTTTTTTCAAATGCAAAGATATTGATTTCAATCTAGAAGATGACGTTTGAAGAAAAACACAGAAGAAAAATCAAACCAACATCATAAATCAGACACAGATGGTGCAAATAACAATTGCAAGCAAGGATCAAATCTCAAGATAAATTGCCTGCCAACAGTGTTTTACATTAAATACTCCCAGATTTTTTACCATGAAATTTGACATGCCAATTATAAACCCACATTATAAATCAGACAAAAAGAATCAAGGAACAAGTCAAGCAAAGATGGAATTTGAAGATATATTGCCTGCAAATTGCTGCTTTACATGAAATACTATCAGATGTATTTTCACCCATCCAATGTGAAAAGCAACAGTTGCCACCAGAAATCAGAAATCAGAGAAAATGAGTCCAAGGATCAAGAAAAAAATGAAATCTGGAAATATATTACATGCCAAGTGCTGCTTTACATCAAATACTCACAGGTTTCATTTAAATTCAAAAATGCCATTTCAAAATTCTTGTATATATTTGGATATAAATTGTATGCGCTTTGGGTGGATGGGTCTAATAGTTAAGAACATGTGTTTCCTCCGTGGAGGTCAAAGATTTGAATCTGAAGGGAGTTGGGTATGTACACCTCCATAGACCAAGCAGTCAAATCTCTGTGTGCAGGGGTCCCTTGTCCCATAAACAAGGAGGTCTCATACCTCAATTTTACATCTGGCTAGGCTGTGACCTTAAATTAGATTATTATCATAGCAATAATAAAAGATCCTAAATATTGAACACCTGACTTGCCTGCTAAGACTAGTAGTCCCTGAACAAGTTTCTCAATGACACATAGGGAACTGTGGGCAACCATCAAAATCCAAGCCTGAGAGTCCAAATTGAGAAAGGAAATAATACGGAAGATTGGAGAAGAAAGGCAGATGCCAGGAGGCCCACCAACTAAACCCTTAAAAGCTTGACCAATGTGAATATTTTCAGGAGTAAGTTAATGAATAACGGGACAAGCAACTCAAACCTATCCATATGTTGACCAGGCAGACTTGACTGTCTACAACTGCTGCTATCGACAGGAGAAGAAAGAAGACTTTCAACTACTCAACCAAGGTTCAAGTCACATGGAACCACTCACGTAGAATTATAGCAATGCTGATAGCCATATTTTGCGACCCTAACAGATGGTCGCCCAAACAAGAGACTGTATCTCATGGGATCAAAACTGGACCACTGTTGGTCACTCACAAACATTACTATAATTAATTACTTTTCATCGCAAAATTGTTATCACCCTCTAGTCAATAAAAGGGATCCCTTGTATAAGGAGATAATAGGTTGGCCTGAAACAAGAAGTGTTATGATTCTCTTGCCAATATAAAGGATCACTAGCACAAACAAATAGCAGGTTGAGTTGGGCCCATATGAATAATGAGCGAGAAATTAGTATAGATAGGAGATTACTGTAGTCATTCACATACACATAAATATTTATGGTTATTTGATTTATTGTTTTAAGGATTATCCGGAAATATTCTCCTATTTCTTAGGAGTTGCAGTGCAACTCATGATCAATCTTATAGTTTGGTGTTGTGATCCCCATCTATATTTGGTGTATTCAGTGTTTCGATGGCTATTTTGGGTTTATCTGGTTCATACAAAATTATATCATAGCATTTAAATCCATAACAAAAATTCCAGGGATTTGACATTCTACCTAGTTCTCCCTGCAAGATTTCTGTTTTTATCTATCCTCCTCTCAGACCATATTACAATATATTTACATAGTTTTCATAAAGTTGCTCTAGAGAATATTGGTCTAACAAAGTACCTCTAGGATCTAGGATGTCTGTTATAAGATTCTCTAAATAAAAATCATACGTTGTGGGATTAAGTTTGAACACAATGCACAAGCCCTGACCCTGAAACCAAACCGCAAGGAAAAAAAAATAACAATAAAAAATGATTGAACGCACTTAACCAGAAAGCCATAAAAATGACACTAAAATCTCTGATGCTCCATTCCAATATTGATCATTGTCACTACTCTGCAAGCCAACAAAAATACAGGAAAAGCCAAACATGTACATTATTTTATGAGATTTCCATGTGAAATGGTGGGAAGTACTGAAATTTTTACCGACCTCTGGATAAGGTTATTCTGGCAACTCCTTTTTTGACCTAATCTCAAATGGGTTGAAAGCCAGCAGCCTTGTTGCAAACAATTTCGAGACAAAACTGCTAACAATCACAGCAAACAATTTGGCTTCATGAGAGGCAGAGGCCTACTCTAGCTAAGCCCTGTTTTCTAAAACGTGAGCACACTGAAATTGGGATTTTGGATCTTCCAAGGAAGGGGCCTCGGGAGTTATGACGAGGAGTTATCCGAGTCCTCGTTCGACCACACAAGTAAACAGACGGTGATGTGGAAGGACCGAGCTGCCTTGTTTGACTTTGAATTGTTGTTGTGGGATAATTTTATTGGTCTTTTTTAATAAGCAAAGGCTCATTTCATGAAAGTCCTCATTAAGGTAAATCCGTCAATAAAAACGGCAATTATTAGTTGGGCCTGGATAGGAATGTATCGAGAATTGAATTTCTACAATTACATTTAGCATAATAGCCCACGAGTGGCAATAGTGTAATGTTATCAAATGTGTATGGATTGATTTGTCATGATATATTGGTATTATGATGTGTGGCATTTGTCACGCAACATAATACAAAAACAAAACACATCATGTAATATATAAAGTGGATAATGTTATGAGGAAAATCTCTCTATGGTATGGGTAAACCACAACACAGGGAATGATACGCAGAAATCAACTCTAATTTCAAGTATGTTATATAAATGAAATGCTAATAAGACAAGGCCAAGAGCTTACATTATTCGGATGTTCGATGAATACTATCATTGAGCACACAACTCAAAGCGTTATATCTGCAACTTGTCCTCAACAACTAAGATACACAAGCATGTGGTGATAATATATAAAGTTAGCATATAGATTAGCATAATCCATTACTATACATGGAAAATAAGCCCATGGAATGATAATTCAAATATTTACAAGATATCAATTGGATGAGAAAACAATATTTCTATTAAAATAATCAGCAGAAGTATATAGGTGACAAACTTCTGTAACGGCACATATCGGAACCGAGAAAATAAGTCCCTCCAGCTAGGCCTCCACCACTTCAATCCTCCACCAAAAACAAGCTCATATAAAGGAGACAATGAGGTTCTCCATCACAAAGAAGGAAGAGCTTAGGGGTTGAACAATGAGTTCAGACTTTCAAGGATAAAGGGATGCAGACTCAATATGAAGTGACATTTCTCCAGAGTGTCTTTGCTCTCAAAGTTGAATTCTCTCTCTCAAGGCTTGGATATGGCTCAATTTATAGCTTTCAAATGGAACTGAAGGGCCGAGTCGGAGTGTTTCCAGTATATGGAAGGTCAAGGATCATGGATCTCGTGACATGGCATGGAAACCCGACATAATTTTTAATTTTGAGCACCAAACCAATGTACGCGGGTTGTAGTGGAGCAACCTGCGTATACGCTTGTTGTCTAACTGATAAGGTACGTATATGTGGAAAAATGTGTTTTTTTTTTCTCTAGAAGGTACAAAAGGGGACTCCAAGTCTGCATAGGGAAATGGAAAGGCCATCCAAGCAAGTTGCATGGGGTGAGACAAATTTTGTTGTAACAGATACCCCCTAATGTGTGAGGTCATAGGAGTGTCTGCGATGGCCGAAATACATTATAATTCCCAGAAGTGGAGTAATGGAGACTCAATTGGAAGTGTTAGTTACTCATGAGAATATTACAATCCATAATGACTTTGTACACATGGCTATCATTCTGAATTACACTACAGATCCATGTGGAAATATACCAAATAGTTGTTCATGGCCATAAATAGGTAATACAAAGCAGACACATGCCATAGGTTGTCATAGTCACGAAGAAGACCCAGTGGAATTCAGTCTCAAAATCATTCTGAAGATATATGTATACAATAGAGTACAATATGATCTCCCATGATCATTGAATTCATATAGGTATTGGTCCAATGAAAGACAGCAACAGAATAGGAACATTGCTACTGTAAGTTGGAGGTCTTCTACACTATCCGTCAAAGGTGCAATTCTACATCGTGTGAATAGAGGAGTTGATGTTGAACATAATGAGACTTCGTTTGATTATCGGTCATTCAGGTATACCATTAACAAATGTGAGACAACCTACCAATAATGAAAGTAGGTATCAAGGCACCAAGTACATTCTTACAAGTGTGAATAAGGGTGTTGAGATCGAACACTTGAAGAATCCATCGATCAGTAGACATTGATGTATTCCCAATTGTCGATGGCGGGAGAACTTGCCACTGATGACTGCAAGCCTCTAGGTACTCATAAGACTCTAGGCCTCATTTCCAGAATAGATGAGTTGAAGTCGATGGAAGGAGACTCGCTGAAAGGAGAGCATTAGGGCATCTCTCATCAGTCAGCACGAGGTACAAAGCAATAGCTTGATGATTAGGAGGAGCTCGGACAAATAGGATGTTCACGAACCAACGACCCTGTGTGTTTCCTGCATGCACCAAATGCAAATAGTGCATGAAAGAGACCCTCTGAATAGAAGCCAATAAGGAAGATTGTCGACAAAGGCAAAGAAACCACCAATAAGGCTAATGGCATCCAAGACACTGCATGAATTCCAATGTGTGAATAGATTTATTTTTCATGAACACGAGGAAACCCCGATCGGCGTTAATGAGGAGACTAAAATTTGTTGGGTTCAAAAGGTTACCTACCCATAATGAAACCAGGTCCCGTAGTGGGACTACAACTTCATGTGACTTTGAGTATCTTGAGGTATGTGAATTGACATGCAAAAGTCAAGGTTGAGAAATGGCCGACATAGGCTTGTAGACTTCCTTTGAATAAGAGCAAGAGACACATGGATAACTTAGGCAACATAGACTTGATGATAAAGCTTCATGATGTAGGGGGCATCAACAAAATCTCCATGGGAAGAATAACCCGGTCGAGAAGGAGTAAACTCTCTATAATGAGCTTGGCTTCCTAAGGTCATACTAAACAAACTTTGGATAGCAGTGGACTCCACAAAGTTTGTGCTTTGTTCAAAAGGCGACATGATTCTTTGCCGATAAAAGATAATATTATTTTTTAAGCCCGATCTTTTTTTAAGCGAATGTTATGTCAAGAGAGGAAGCGAGTCACAAATAACAACTAACTCCAAGCAGTCTGGAACATACCTATGCTCAATACAGGGAAATGCATGCAGGAGATCGACACTCAGAAGAATGTTTCATCTCTTAGAATGCAGTGTCCAAGTTACAAAGGATATAAAAACTTTGTTTGGCCGATTGATGCAAAATGTTGAGGTAAGACTTGCTATAGCGAAGAGCAGAGCAATAGGCTCCAATCATGGCGAGGATGATGGAGATGTAATTATAACTTAACTCCAAAGAATGTCTATTTTAGTCCCCTAGGCCGAAAAAGTATAAAATAATGGAGAACTCTTCTAGCCTATGGTGACTAAATTATTCATTTTTTGTAAGTAGTCTACTTGGTATGAAAAAGGTTAAACTTACACCAAATAGGCGTTCTTTCAAATCCATTCGCAGTGTGAAAAGAATAGAAGTTCACTTTCGACAATATTTTCATTTTTTAGAGAGTCTAGAACTTAAAGTGGAGCTGGGAGAGTCTAGGTGAAGGTCAATGCTTGTGAAGTAAAAAATATGAGGTTGAGCCGAGAAAGTCATACTCGAGAACTATCTAAGACTCTGGGTCTATGGAAAAATGCTCTGCATGGGCACCAAATGGAACGAAGGTTCTAACAAGGTCACCCATGTTTAATAAGCCTCTACCATAATAATGACATTTCTAGTAGCAGTAAGAAGGTTTCGTATTGCTAATAAATGAGTTCATACCTAAGGAATATGGATCACAATCATAGGACAATGCAAGAATGAAAATGGAATTGACAATCTATCATATATATGTTCGAGCAACACGGTATTCTAATGAAGGGCGAACACCGCCGGTATTACTCACATAGATCAGATCAACACACCGATGTTTTTTAAAATTGAGTATGAAACTCTACGGAAACATCCACGACCTTCATTTGGGCGGTTTATTAATAAAGAAAAAATTATATGCTCCTGTCGATCATCGGAAAATGACCCTCCATGCTCTTTAAATAGAGATCATGGACCAATCGAGGTGTTAAGCCATGGATCAATGGCCATTAAGATGAGGAGAGTATGAACCATCACATCACTCTATATCAAGAACATATATTGACCATCGATTTTCCTAACTACAATGCATATTGATTCATATTAAAGAAACACACTATGAAACAAACTTTTACCTAATGATGTATTAGACCAAGTAGATCTTATTAACTCCTAAGTGTCTAAATATCATAACATACTTACCCAGAACAACTTGGGATAGGATTAGGAAGGATTTACAATAGTGACACAATAGGAAAAGGAAGGAGGCATTAAATCCTAACCCTGTGACTTCATGAACTCTAACTAGTAGATGTTGAAATGCATCTCTTGTTAAATCTTTTGTGAAAATGTTTGCAACTTGATCTTTTGTAGGGCAAAGAGCACTTCAATAACTAGATGACAAATGAGATTTCTGATTAAGTGCATGTGTCGCTCGATGTCGTGTTTGTTATCTTTTGATGTTGGTAGGTCTTTGTGAGCTGATGGCACTCGATTGTCACGCAAGTTAGTGGGATGTTGGTCTTTGAGTCAAACTCTGAAAGGATCACCTTCGAAACCGGGCTTCGACTTGCATTTATCATTGCTCGCTCTGCTTACGTTGAAGAAAGTGCAGTAGCCTGTTGTTTCCTATAGGCCCAAGTGATAGGTCCTTAACCAAGGCTAAAAATATAACTTGTAGTAGAATTATGATCATCAGTTTTGTTGGCCCAATCTGAATCAGTGGAATCAACCAATAAAGGAGTCCCCTTAAACTATAATGTATCTGGCGAGCTACGTACCAGGACATAATCCTTTGAAATTTGCTTTCAATGGCTTTCATGGGGTGTTTGCATATCGGGCAACAAGACCAACATCAAAGGAAATATCCCGGAAGGGCAGTATGAGTCAAGTATATAGGGCACAACTAAGCGGCGGTATAGGGTGACATCCGCCAGGAGAAATACAGTGTGAAAAGATTGACTCAGGCTGGAAGGGAGAAAGTTTGTCATCATAATGAAAGCGTGAAAGAGGTCTAAAACATATTTAGACAGGAAAGAAAAATTCCTTCATTGGTTTGCCTGTGCGGAGGTATTGAAATAGTGCAAAAAGTCGAGAAGTCACGTCATTTCAAATTTCTTCTTAAGGTTAGTTTCACATGGTTCAAAAGTTTTGAGTCACTACGATGGTCATAAACATAAAGGACAAAGTTATGAGATGGATTCCTACCTTCTTAGTATAGACATTAGAATCAAAATGACATCAGAGAATCCGGTGGCAATAAGAAATCTATCCATTTTGTATACCAAGCTCGAGGAGCTTGCTTAATACCATTAAGAGATTTCTTAAGGTAACAACCAAGGATAGATTTATTTTGGACATATCCAGGAGGTTTTTTTTCCATGTAGATTTATTCTTGAAGGCGGATTTAACATCCATCGATGGACCTCTCATTTATTTGAGGCTGTAAGGAAAGAACAAGGCGGTGGAATTCATTTTTCTACAAAGGCAAAGGTTTCATTATATTCAATTCCTTCAGCTTGGAAAATCCTTTTGGCAACTAACCAAGCCTTACGTCTTTCAACACTTCCATCTAATGCATACTTAGTTATGTATTCCCATTTGCATCTAACAAGTTTTCTTCGCGGTACAAGATCCCAAATGCATTTCCATTAAAGAGCGATGCTCTTCATTCATTGATGTATCCCCATCTGGATGACCTAAAAACTTGCCAAATGTCTCTAGATCATGAGTTTTTTGAAACTTGAGCCAAAAGAAGAGGCTCGTTGGAACTATAAACATGTCCAACACTGATATGAAGGATCACCGATAAGATCACCAATTGATTCTTGTGTTGAACGGATCCATCTAGGAAGTGGTGGGCGGTGTTTGTTCATGTTCAGGACTCATCACGGAGGGAGAATTTAGGCAGTGGATTTTCATCCTCCAGCATCATCATCACGAAGAAGAAGCGGATCATAAGAAGGCACAAACGCTCGAAGATGTCGCGAGCGAAGAAGGCACAATGCTTTTGAGTCAGGCTCGCTTGACCATCTCAATTTAACATCTCTTCTAATAATTTCATTAAAATGTGATTGAAGAAGTATGCAACCTTTGACATCTTCATAATAACCAACAAATACTCCTCTCCTTTTAGGTTGCAATGCTCTTTTTCTCCTCATCGAGGAATGTGAGCCCGTAATTATCTTGCCAAATACGGAAGTGACTTACGCGCTCCCAATTTTGGTCAAGCTTCTTCAGGTGCTATGACGTACTGAAACCTTTATTGAAGTCACGTTCTTAATATGAAACTGCACATTTGTTTAAGCTCCGACCCAATACTTGAGCTCCATCCTTAGATTGGATCATACAATTATTAGGCTCTTTTAATGTGTGGTTGTTCTCTCGGCCACCATTTTGTTTGTGGTGTATATGGTATAATGTGTTGCATTTGGATTCCACGTGTGTTTTAGCTTGTAAAATTATTGTTCACATATTCACCCTCCATTATCTGTTCTTAACCTTTGAATTTGATGTCGGGATTGCTTTTCTACAAAGGGACTTGAGCCAAAACTTGTCCACTACTCTTGAGCTAGAATGAAATCAAGAATGCATTATGGAAAAGTCATCAATGAAAGTTCTCATTGCACCCAGAAAAGAAGGAAAGAAAGTGGACCACACAAATCACTTTATTGAACAAGCTACAAAGGACCGAAGGCGATGTAAGAAGGCAGCTTGTCAAAGTATCCCCAATGATGTTTGTAGAACCTGCGCTGGCACAAACACCATCATGAAACAAGAGGAAGACCGGTCACCATGTGTTGATTACATAATTTGGTACCAATGTGCGATAGTTTATATGACCAAACGCTCATGCCAAAGTTTGCATGAGATCGCCATTATGAGCAACAAAAGCGATAGAAAACTGATGACCCAAAGTTGTAAACTTGTACAATGTTATCATCGGCAATTCCAGTTGCAAAGACATGCTTATGGTAGTTTAGATCCTTGATTACAACTTGGTGTAGAAGTGAAAGCTTGACGGTTTTACCTTCACCTAAATAGTGATTTGATATATCTTGGTATAAAGGTTACAAGAAAGACTTGGAACACATAACACATCCATTAGTACATTATCTACTTGAATTGTTCGGATCCTACAACACTAGAGATCTACTTATCATCATGAGCAAATATTTTCTTGGTGTTACATTCATTTAAGCAAAAAATGTGGCTTCATCCTTAGCCATATGACAAGATACTCCAAAATCAATAAGCCTCATCGAAGAAGAAGTAGTGGCAGTAGAATTTGGTGGAAGGAGAAACCAAAAGCGAAAGTGCATGTTAGTGAGAAGAAGAAGTAGAATCATCTTTGATTTTGTCTTATTCATCCTTCTAAAGTTGCCATCTTGAAACATTTGGATCATCATGACCATCTTTATCTAAAAAAATTGCAATGTCTGTTAGTATTCTTACTTTTTATATTTTGCTCATTTGTCACCAATAGGAATAGACGCTGGTTGAGAAAGCGAGTTTAGGTTATATGTTTGTTTGTTGTTGTAGCGAGGATGTTGGTTCTTGGAATGCCGGGTTTATCTTTCTGTGGGCAACTAAGGCTTTGTTGGAAGGACCTACAGTGTTGATCACTCCATTAGCACAAGAAACTTATCTTCTTCTCTAATCAAGAAGCACAAAAGGACTCAGAGTGGGTGTTTCATAAGCTTCTTTAGAGCCTTACTCATCTCATAAAATGTAGATACAAACAGAAAATATGCACTACCTAATAGAAAGAATAAGATAGATGCAACGCTCTTCCTCCATCTTTATCTCTACATTCTACATAGAATTTTCGGAGTGTTTTAAACCTAGATAGATGAAAGTCTCCGAGCAAGAAAATCATTTGGACTTAAAATTAGTACTTGATTTTCTAACTATTGTCGAATAATATTAGGTTTACCAAACACAAGTTCAAGTTTTTCCCAAGCTTCTTTAGAGTCCATCAATATCTTGAAGGTGGTACCATAAATCAGGAGAGAAATTCGGTCCACGTGTTTCATCATTCCTATTATCCCACTTGGATTTCTTATGAACATCAGTGGGTGTTTCCTTTCAGGTAATCGGTACAAGCCTTTACTAATAATAAATCTTCCATATGAGATTTTCGTTGGAAGTAATTGTTCAATGAAAGTAAAGACAATACTTGTAACCATATTAAATATCTTTGAGATAATAATATATATATATAATTCGTTTGAAATGTTGATGATGCGGCATGAAAAGAGCTCAAAAATTGTGTAGTTTTAAAAAAAGCGGCGAAAATGGACTTCCGATGTTAGAGAGTTATGCCCTTTTAAAAAGACATAAACGATAACCAATGGACCCGTGATAAGTTTTTATAGAGTGACCCACTTTTATAAAAGTGGGGATCACTTTTACAATGAGGATTGCTTTATACTTGGAAAAGCTGCATGCCAAAATAAATAAAATAAAATATGCAAAGCTACTTATAGTGATTCACTTTTATACTTAGGTGAAATACACTTTACAATTTTAGCATGAGTTTTTTTCAAAAAATACAACAAAAGAGACAGACTCAAGACCTCTTACTTAATAAGGCAAGTTTTAAGCAAATGAATTTAACAAGACATATTGTAATGTTCGAAGGAGGATTCAGGGTGTTGTTGTTGTTGTGAAAGATGGCCTTGAAGAGCATGCTAAAAAAAAACTCTTTTACAAGAAAAAAATTAAACTTCTCGATGACAACAAGGGTTAGATCTCTCAATTAACAGGAAGATGCACCTTTTCCTGTTGTTTATGATTTGACGAGATCGCTACGGGCATGGAGCAAAAGAGCATACATAGATCTCAAAGAGTAGCAACCCGAAATAAAAATGCAAGCCGAGGAAATAAAATCAAATAAAACTTTGGAAATTTAAAAATGTGTATTCGGGCTTTATGCCTCTGGATCTCTTGCATAATGTGAAGTTGGTATCTTGGGCAAGCGAAAACCTTTTTAGAATTGAAGCGAAAAGTGTTCATGAATGAAATGAGTGCTTTCTGGATGCAATGGAACAATCCTTTTAGCCCATATTAATACGAAAATTCCACAAAATGGAGATGAGACAACTCAAATTCACGATCTCGATCTACAACTGAGGGGCGGATTCTTTCAAAAGCGGGGCTGATACCATGTTTGACAATACGGGTATTCCAACAAAGGATGGACACCTTCAGTAACCTCTCACATAACCATATCAAAGATCCTTACCGATGTTTCCGTGGTAAAACCCCCTGCGAGGAAGCATCCGACTAACCAATCGACCACTTGGGCGGTTTGATATCTGAAAAAAGATTACAAGAGATTTTACAAGAGAGTTTCTCACAATTGATCATGGAAAAATGACCCTCCATGCTCTTTGAGTAGAGATCATGGACCAATGTTAAGTCACAGAGATAAATGGTACGGTAGATAGAGGAAGTATGAATGCGTCCGGAGTCATAATAATAGGAACATATGCGTGACATACTAAATGTTACACTAACACTTTTACGATGACATATTAGGCCAAGTATATCTTAACTAACTATTAATTTTCTAAATATCCTAACAATATGTTGGTGAAAGAAAATACATGCCTTCATAAAAGGCTTATGACGGGCGGTATGATATACCTAGAAATTGCAAAAATCTGAACAAAACCATCAAAACCAATTTTTTCCACTATACTATTAATCCAAACCAATTTTTTCCACTATACTATTAGTCCACTAGGCCAAAAATTGGCACAAATATAGAGTGGGTAAAAAATTCTACTAATAGTAAAAATAGACCAAATTTTACCATACCATTTGAGTTTTTCACTTACATAGTGCATTTTTAGGTCATTTTCCCCGATCTTCAGAGGTGTGGATGGGAGCTACGATCAATGGAATTAACAACCACTTGGACCAAGTAAGTGCCCATCCTCTTCTTCAATTTCATTGGCATGGATTTACAGGCCCCTTTTTATTATTAGGGCACAAGAAATGTGGAACTAGAAATGCGTGGGTGAGTTCATGTCGGTCACGTCGCATAAATACCTCCATGTACATGGGAAAATCAAAGCCTCCCTGTGTATATGCGGCCCTATATGTGAGTGTTAGCATGTTAGCCCGCGCACAAGTCCGTGAACAATTTTTTAAAAATGATTTAACTAAAAATAATGACTTTTCCTTTCTTGAAGTTATTGATTGAATGGAGGGAGAGGGAGCATGAAGAAATAGATGTAGTAGTGGAAAGGGATGTAGGGGGCTCAAGATTTAAAAATATATTTTATAAATTTTTGGGTTTTCAAAGGAATGAGGGCTCAGTGAGGTTACTCCACATGCTTGTAAACTACTAGGATATGGAGGCAGAGAGGCCTTCAATATCAATGGGAAACCATTGAGTATTGAAGTGGATGACATATATTTTATCGTGGGATTGTATCGCCAAGGCGAGGTAGTGAATATCAAGGCCCAAGGGGATGGGGGTGGTATGACGATGGAGGAGTACATTGCCACCCACTATGTTCTAGGCACAGATAAAGTAGGGATCAAACTCTCAATCAGAGGAAATCGAGACACGAGGCTTAAAGATCATCGTACTTGTTCTTACACAAATATCAGGGTCGACCTCATTGCAATAGGAATCAAGGCCACTCATGTTATATCTTGAGTGTTTCTGACCCACTAATTGAGCGATGTACCTCCCGCGTTGTGGTTATGAAGAGCTAGATGACGGATTGCAAACAAGAGAGAAAGAAATTATGGATTTATCCATTATGTGTAGCTTTTTCTTTGATCAGGTTCCAAGCTTGAGCCCTAGAATCGAGATCATTCCACATGGACTGTGCAATCAATCCATGGTGCACCAATGATGGGTATTTAGAGGTGGTAGGGTGACCATACCCTACAATGATGATTTATTTCTTTGGTGGTGTTGATAGTTCATAGCCATTGATGACTACTCTTGTGCTGGGATCAACTACAGAGGGGATCCATATATGCCTTTTCCACAAGGTTTAAGCTCTGATATTGGTAAGAAATGGTTTTTATATATTTCATTTTTGTGTTTTCAAAAAAGAATAAAAAACACAAATATTTTTGGATGGTTCTTAAGTATTGACTATACTTTATGTACTACAGACATGGGTTCGGGACGACCATAGGGTTTCCCACGACATCGATGGAGGACTCAGAGGGATTCCCACGACATTGGTGGAGGAGTCGAGGAGATGAGCACGTGGGAGGAGATGTGGATAGAGTGTTGAAAAATGTGCATGGGAACTTGTCTCTATTGATGCACACGATTCCTATGGTTCAAGTGGAGGATCTGATATAGGCTATGCAATGACAGGTGGTGGGTGTACCCTGTGTGTGGGTGCGACTCTTCCGGTGTCTTGCAAAGGCCATAGTGTGCTTTCATGACACACATCCAGCGCCACAGGAATAGATGTTGTGGTCATATATATATATATATATCGGTCTATTGACGCTTGAATCCATTAGGAACAAAATGACAACCTCACGAGGATGTAAATCCCCTTGCGTTTTTATAGAGGTGGTTCTCCTCTTTACTTTAAGATTTTCTTGTGAATATAGGTCTTCAGGATATGGTGTTGGAGTACTTCACACACACCTAGGATTTCTTTTTCCTAAGGTTTTACCTTTTTTTATTAGTCATTATCCAGTCTCCTAAAGTTTAGGGGAGAATATTCCTCTAGGAGAATATTCTCTTCAGTTTTCACTTCAGTTTGATCAGTTGAGTGGAGTCTAGATGCTACATTGAGATTATCACCATGCAGCATTGGGATCATCACCAACTAATGTGAATTTTCCTTGGTATCATCACTAGACTAGCGCATTACTCATGATTCCCTGATCTCCTCCTCACTTCACTCTGTTTTAGTCAGTTAACTGAAGACTGATAGACTAGTTAACTCAGCTAGGTGGCAATTCACTCCCATAACTGCCCGAGAGACTAGACTAGGTGGCAGTTTACTCCCGTAATTGTTGGTGTGTGTCCATATCACTCTAGACCACCACTATGGCTCATTGGCTTCTCCTCCATTGCGCATTGGTTGAGTTATACAGAGTATATCATGTGTAAATTATCATTCATTCATTTGGTTAATGAGAATTCTTCCATTCTTTCTCTCCTACTTCTCTTTTCTCATATTTTCTCTGCAAATGTGTATGTCAATTCCTAGCTAGATCTATTATGTGTAGGTTCAACACATTTACATGGTATCGGAGACGACATACTGTTATGGAAAATACACACCAAATTATTTTTGCAGGTACCGAAGATTGAAGACAACGAAAAAATGGAATTTTCAAAAGAGTTCATTCTTACACCATACAATTTCTTTGCATGGAAGGAGAAGATGATCATGCATATTTGAAGGAAAGGATTGTACAGGTTAACCATGAACACAGAGACAGAACCAACATCAACCATAGAAAAATCCAAGTATCTAAATCGAATGGATGAAACGTTTGGAACAATTTGCAGTCTCATTTCTTCTGAACTCCTCTTTCACATATTGATCTGGATTATTTTCGGCACAAAATGAGAGCGGAGATATAATAAAGAAATGCACAATGATATCACAGATATTCAATAATATAACATAAATGTATCCGAGATGTAACCATAAACACAAATATACAGTAATACACAATTTATATTAATGAAAGAAATGTACAGAGACTGTAAAAATACGGAGTGAAAGACTCGCTAGAATGGTGGCAGCTTATCTCTGAGAAGAGATGTGATGGCTACTCGCATTCGCAAGAAGATGATTACAATGAGGCTCTGAAAGCCTTTTTACAATAAACAATAATGCCAAAAACTCAAACATCCAAAAACCTAACCCTAGGAGATGAAGCGCCAAAAGTCATGTGGGCCCCGTTTGGGTAAGTTAGTGCATTAACTTCTCGGGGTCATAACTTTTGCATACAATCTCCGTTTTAGGCGTATGATAGCCCGTTATAAAGGTATCATCGAGGAGATTCATTTTGGGGCCTCAAGTGTGTCATAGGAAATCATTGAACCTTGATCTCGAAAAAACATCATTTGGGCCCTCAAAATTGCCCCGAAAGTTAAAAACTGTTAAAAATAGTAAATTGTCAAAATTGCGAGAAAATTGTTTTGGGCCAGTCGAAAAAGGTGGGTGGCCACTGATATCCACCTGGATCAATCCTCCCTCCTTAGGAAGCAATGGTATCCATTGTGTTGAGTTCCCGGGGGAGAGGGAAAAGCGTTTGTTGAATCTGCATCTTGGTGAGCTGCTTGCCTTGTTGGAGACGTTGCGCTGCTCAGTTTGTGGAAGTCTGTCATGAACCTGTTGAGGCTGAGGTTGTTCAACAAGTTGAGATACATGAGAGGATGGTGTGCAAAAGGAATTTTTGCACTTTGCTACAACCTTTTCAACCTGTTTTTGTTGGATAGCAAGTGATTGGGGCAAGGTTGTAGTGGTTGCAGTGTCCTTTTGTTCTCCTTTTGAATATATTGTGACGCTGAATTTTGCAGTATGAGATACTACCTTGCAGCACTTTTTAGGTGGGACAGTAGTCGGAACTACCTCTGGTATTCTGTAGAGATGACCCCCCAAAGTAACAATGACACTACAGGGTCGAGACTCATAAAAACATGGTGTCTCCACATATATGGTTGGCCCAAGAGCACATCACAGACATCCAGTGGGGCAACATCACATAATACCTCATCCTTGAAGGGTTGGATGCCGTATGACAATCGACATTGTTGGCTGACATGAAGATCTCATCCTTGGCGAAGCCACCCGATGTTGTATGGATGCGGATGTGGTGTTGTCAACAATCCCAATTGTTTGACGACCTCTGCTGAGATGAGGTTCTTTTGGCTTCCTCTATCAACAATAAAATGCAGTGGGGTCCCCTTCACCCACATCTGTGAATAAAAAAGGTGCTCCTCCTCTTCAGGATATGCTGGTTCTTCTGGTTGAATTGTTGCGGTTGCGACAATAGCAGTAGGGTCTGCATCAACGATTTGTCGTTTACCAGTATTTTCATAATCATATTCTGAATCAGGGTTCGGCTCCTTGTCTTTGATCTCGACCACCAATGACTGTTTTGAGCAACATTCATCAGTGTTGTGCCAGGGGATTTTGTGGAAATCACACCATTTTCCGGTGTCCTTCTTTGTCTTCCCGTGACCCTTCTTTTCTTGTGGCTTGGATGGGTTTTCGGGAGACTGTTTGTTAGGATTGTCTTTATCAAATTTTGGTTGTTGCGGATTTGCAGACCCAAAATATCATTTGTTCTAGTGCTTAAATTTTTTCTCGATTCTAACATCATATTGATAAGCAGCACCAAGTGATGAGATGTCCAGAATATCCATTTCAGTTTGGATGTATCTGTGTAGAGCCCCATGGTATTTCAGAACCAAATGTCGTTCGGAGTCTTTGATACCCAGGTTGGTGCACAAGGTATGGAAGGTATTGGTGAACTCTGAAACTTCTTAGCCCCTCTCTTGCCGCAGTGTGGTCCATCTCATGTACTT